>JADRCC010575289.1:5776-25509 GCA_019843855.1 Hylomyscus alleni
AAAGAAAAGAAAAGAAAAGAAAAGAAAAGAAAAGAAAAGAAAAGAAAAGAAAAGAATGAGAACCCCATATCTGAAAAAAGCATTTGTGTTTGTTTACAGTTGTTGCATAGAAGCTCAGCTATCCAGATGTGAATTGCATTCTTTTAATTAATTGTAAAATATTTTAAAAATAAACTTATAGTTTCCTAGTGTTTCAAAGGAGAACTCAGGGGAGATACTTTTCAGGGGCCCTGGAGCTCACCGTGCTGTGTTCTGTGTCACAGCAGTCCTGTATCAGGACCAGAGCACCGACATCATTGATCCATTGTATGTGGCACAAGCTTCACACAAGGCTGAGTACACAGATCAGATCTAAGTGCTAGTTTACTCAAAAATAAAAACTAAATAATTAGCTATTTACTTGTTTTGAAAAAAAAGAATCTACTTCCATATTTTTAAAATCTAACCATAAAAAGGGCATTCAATTTACAACTCATTTTCTATTTTTTTTACATGCATGCAGCCACTATGTACAGATTAAAATAATCCATTTTTAATGCCAGTTGGATGACTTTGGACATTTGTCAAAATGATTTCAAAAAGAAAAATACAAAGGGTCAGATAGATTTATGGACAAATAACTCATGCTTGGCTACGGATGCTAAGAAAAGGCTGGTTTAGAAGTTAAGAAGCTCATAATGCCAGCTCAGAATTTATAGCTAACAATTTCAGAGGCCAAAGCCACTACGCAGGCATCCTTATCCCGCAGTGTGAATAGGATTACCCTTCCAAGCATTATCCTAATGTGGAATTAAACTGTCAAGTTGGCTTGCTCGCTGCATGGACTTGTGTCTATGATGAATGGAACAGCGAGTAAAGTTCAGTGTCGCTCCGTCTGCTAGCCACCTTTGTCTTTGCAGAATGCAAAACCGGAAGGGCACGCGTGCTCAGCTTCTCCTCTTAAGCACATTTGAGGCTGATTTCATGATCAGAATACTCACATCAAGCCTGATCAGCCATTACTAAAAATATATAGACTTTCATATTCCTTTAAAAGGTCTCTGAAAATAATTATTTGTGTTTGGAAAATAAAAAACCTGAGATGAGGATCATTATAAAAATTTAAAAGTAAATTATAAAAAGCTGATAAGAGGATTTTCAGTTGATATTAAATTCTAATATTACTATTTTTATTTAAATCTCTTTCTCTCCCTCCTTCTTGCTCTGTCTTTCTTCGTCTCTCTTTATACCTCTATCTTTGTCTCCATCTCTGTCTCGGTCTTTCTCTTTCTCTGTGTGAGTCTGTGTGTGTGTGCCTGGCTGCACACACACATGTGAGATAGAGAGATGCCCTTGGGTATGAGCACAGGCAAAAATGTGCTATCCATGCAGTGAGGCATTCTCCCCTGTTTCAACAGAGTAGCTTCTGGGGTCCTTCTGACTTCTTCACGATCCCACAAATGGCGTTCAAAGCTGACTGAACACCCTATACCTCAACTGACTTTACAGGGGTTCTGAAGATCAAAGCCCATAGCCTCGGTTTGCACAGCAAGCACTTTACCCACTCAGCTATCCTCCCACATTGAATCTTTGGATCCCTTTACAGTAATAGTTGTTCATACATATTTTGGGGGCCGGTGATTCACCAAAGAATGGAATCAGGGTCTCAAATAGTACATAAATGCAAAAAGTGTTTTATTCTGCAAAAGTCCAGCAGGCTAGAGTCTCCCACTACCAAAACAGAGAGACAACCAAGTGAGCTCACAGGCTCCATTTAAAGCCCACTGGAATTTAAGGGTAGGAGAGCTTTATCTGTCTCTAGGCATCCCAGAACCCTTACCCTGGCATGAAGGCTGGAAACTGTTGCTGAGGAATTCTGGGGCAAATGAGCTTTACCTTACTCTATTTCTAGGCAGGCCTGAAGCCTGTAGCCTGGGTTTTTTTTTCTATTACTAATTGACTTGCTTGGCTTGCCTGGACTTGCCCAGTTCTTAGGCCTAGTCTCCTTAACTGCCAATTTGAAGTCAGTCATAGAATCAGCCTAGCTTCTCAGTATCTTCCCATTTTTGAGCAATGATTTTATTCAAAATATTAACATTCATATTCTTAGAGGTATCACTGGTCTGTAGGTGAATAAAGTTCTATTGTTTGTTTTAAGAAATATGCATTTATTTATAATTCTGCTTTGATAAGTTTTTTATAGTGAACAGACATTATTTATATAGTCAGGTTAACATTTAAGATAACATATAGATTATGTATTTTAGTACAGCGCTGGAATACTTGCCTAGCATAGACAAAGTCCTAAGTATGATTCCCAGGAATGTAAAATAATAGTAATAAATTTCCATCCTATGTAACTATTTTGCATTCTTATAAATTACATGAGAAATACTGTGTAGGTCAAGTCAAATGATGTAAAAAGCACTTGCTGTCCTAGATTCTATTGTCAGTCTATAAGGACTGAAGAGTATATACTTTCTAGAGTTGAAAAGAGACTTCCCATTTCCTTCTCTGACCTTTGCTATTCATCTTTCTCCACTGGCATAGAAGGAGGCATTGGAAGTGTGACTTGACTGGGGTAGGTGAGGCCACCTTGTTCCTGAATTCATCTGATCACTTCTAACTCTACCTGGGAGTTGGATGGTAGTTTATTAGCAATGCTCAACTTTATTGTTATATGTTCAATTTTAAATGGTCCTGGGAACAGTTGGAACAACAGAGCTCCTGCATGGTTTAATATGCGGGGGTTTCAGTGCTCTCTTATCCTACTCTTGGAAGAAACACACAGCAACTGGATTCTGCCTATTTATACTTGCAGGCTCAGATTAATGATTTATTCATTTGAAAAGTCATCATTAATGTACAAAAATGATCATATCCCATGCCTTTATACACAAACTTTACATGGTCTCATAAATCTTATTTTGCTTTTTAATGTAATTACTGGTAGAATATTTGTCAGCAAAATTAACTATTTTTCTTTCTCTTCTTGTGTTACCTTTTCCCTGTATAGGTCAAGTGTTCTCAAATTCATGATCATCCTACTTAAACGCGAAGAATGCTGTGTTTATGGGTGTATATCACAATACCTGGTTTGCTTTATCTGTCACATAATGCCTACAAGTTAGTTTGTGTTGTAGACATGTATTTTGTATAGCACTATTGTGCTCAGAAGCTGTCTGATTAGGAGAAGCTTTTGGCACTAAAAAACATATATGTGTTTAAAAACAATTCTAATTTATATGACACAGCCTTCAGTAAACATTAGTGAAACCTCAGTGATCTACTCTTTCTATATTACCGACTACTAAGAATTGTATGTATATTTTCTAGACGGTCCTGACAATATGTTGACTTGTAGTTTTATTATGAAAGGAGTTCTGAAAACAAAAGTAGCTTCTTCTGTCTCCCAAGGCTTACATACCCAATCAATATCTCATCATAAATCTTAGAGATAGGGTGGAAATTGGAAAATTCCACAGGAAGTAGTGTAATATAGCTAAGAGACAATCTCTGATTTGAAGATCGGTATCTGATAGGTAATTGATATCAATCTGGGAAGGAATGGAAAAATTAAGCAACTGAAGAAGTGACCTCAGACTGAACTAAAATATCTTTAAAAGTAAAGGGTATTTAGATCATTAATTCTTGATGGAATTTTACTTTGGCTTAGAAGAAACAGTTCTGAAG
Organism: Hylomyscus alleni; assembly: GCA_019843855.1. Classification (NCBI taxonomy): domain Eukaryota; kingdom Metazoa; phylum Chordata; class Mammalia; order Rodentia; family Muridae; genus Hylomyscus; species Hylomyscus alleni. The sequence continues at coordinate 9,449 of JADRCC010575289.1, forward strand.
AAGTCAGTCCTAATAAAGTGCCAATATTTAGTAGTAGGGTTACAGAGTCAGCAGTGGATTGGGGGGTGGGAGAAACAAGGACATTTTGAATTATTTGTAAAGGGGTGGCAAACAGCATGTTGTGCACCAGAAAATCCATGTAAGATTTCTTGTTTCAGAAACCAGATGTTTAGATTATTTGCCATGAGGATATACATTGAACATAAAGAGGAATAATCAAGGATGAATGTGGATCTCAAAAGTTATTGTCATATGTGACATGATTATCATATACAATGCTAGTCATCTTTTTAGTTATTACGATGCCAATTGACATTAATATTTACCTTAAGCAGTTCTCATTAGCTTGGCACAGCTCTCCCTATCTGCACTCTTTACATTTGTCCTTACTTCATTGCCAGCATCAGCAGAATGCACTTGGCAATCACCATCTTGTTATTGAATAACCAGATAACTTCGTTCCACTTGCTTTTAAAATATATCCAATTTGCAAGATAATTTTGGGTCTATTTAGTGATTAACAGTCAATTTTTGAGGAATGTTTTTTTCAAATGTGTTTATTACTTATATTCAGTAGCTCAACTATGTCCTGGGTCATCCGGTGCATTTCATTTTCTCTATCAAACTTCAATTCAATATTCAAAGCACTAATCTAATTAGACTTTCAACTATAGCACTGCTTTCCCATAAAACATTTTCTTGCAAACATCATGTGTGCTCATGGAAGTTTTTAACCTATGTTTTCTGAAAACAAAATTCGAGATGGAGACTGCAGTCCTGAAAGCTGACTGAGCAGTCCTTAGCATATAGGCAAGTTTAAATGTAAACCTTCAGGTTGGACAGAGGGGTAGAGCTTATTGTAAGTAGTGGGATTCATTTTCAGAGTTATGGAGTCAAAGATAAATTTGGGAAGAAAGGAAGATGAACTAAATCATTTGTAAAGATGTACTAGACCACAAGGGCGTACACTTGAATCTCCCGATAAGAACTGTGTGAATGAGAGTCTGAATTCCTTGTTTCCGGAACTAGGTGGTGACATCATTTTCCCAGATGATATATGATGAACAATGAAGATTAACTGTCACATTGCTTTTTTTTAATTGTATATTTTCTTTATTCACATTTGAAATGTTATACCCTTTCCTGGTTTCCCTTCTGGAAACCCCCTTATCCCATTCCCCCACCCTTTGCTTCTATGAGAGTGTGCCCCACCCACTCCTGCCTCTCCACCCTCTAATTCCTCTACACTGGGGCATCTAGCCTTCAGAATCCAAGGAAGTGCCTCTTCTCCCATTGATGACAGACTAGGCCATCCTCTGTTACAAATGCAGCTAGGGCCAAGGGTTGCTCCATGTGTACTCTTTGGTTGGTGTCTAGTCCCTGGGAACTCTGAGGGGTCTAGTTGGTTGATATTGTTGTTCTTTCTATGGGGTTGCAAACCTCTTCAGCTCTTTCAGTCCTTTCTCTAGCTCTTCCACTGGGGACCCTGTGCTCACTCCAATGGTTGGCTGAGAGCATCTGCCTCTGTATTAGTCAGGCTCTGGTAGAATCTCTCAGGAGACAGCTATATCCTGTCAGCAAGCACTTATTGGCATCCACAATAATGTTTGGTTTTGGTGTTGCTGTATTTGTTAAATAATATTTATTAAATGTGTTGCTGTATTTGCAAATATTCAGTTCTAAATGTCTGGGAGAGTTCACCACTCAACATACCTGAGCTAGGAGAGTTTTTTTGTTTTTTGTTTTTGTTTTTTTCTGATGTTTTAAACATAAAACCTCATTTTAGAAAGAAAGATTACTCATGTGTACTTCTTCCAGAACAAATGTGGGTAGTCTTCCTTTAAAAAAAAATTTAATTTTGTCTAACTTTTTTTAGTGCACAAATTTGCAATTGTAGCAATGTCTCCTTTATTATTAATATTGAAAATGTATATTTTCTTACATTGTTTCTTATTCTCATAAACTAAAAGCTTAGAAACTCTATTAATATTAAATACCCACTATTTCTTTATTTTTTCTACTTTATCATTTTTACTCACATTCCCACTGGAATTCTTATCTAAAATTTGCAGTTTCATATGTTGTAATTACTTTAAGCTTATATTTCTAGATCCCTGCAAGAGTTTTCTTGATCCAAATTTTATACAAGCATATCATTAATTTCTAAATATCTAGGAATGTTCCAGTTCTATTTATGTTACTAATTTTTAGGATGATCCCGCTATAGACCTAACTCAGACTTTGTATGATTTTAGTGCTTTCTACTTACTAATTCATTTTTTTGTAAACAGCCTGGTTTGTTTTGGTGAATAGCAAATACAAATGAAGATACTGTGTCTTCCCCTCTATTTAAAGGACATTTAGGTTGCTTTGTATTACTGAGATTTTACTGAAATTATATATACATACATACACACACACACATACACACACACACACACACACACATATATATTGTATATTGCATAGTTATATACTGTATACTACATAGTTGTATATTATATATAAATTATATGTGAATACATATTCTATATAAATATAATTTATATCTATATATTATATATTAATATTATATTTAAAATATAATATTATTTACTTTAAATTAATGAGAAAATGCCTTTAAAATGTCCAATTATATAAATAGGCAGTTTATAATTTATAGTAAATTATATAAATAGGCAGTTGGTTTTTTTTTTCTATCCGTGTTAACTTCAGAAGTTTTGAAAAGAAAATCAATTAGGACCTCACACATTGTCTTAAGGTTTTACTGCTGTGAAGAGACACCATGACCTTACAACTCATATAAAAGAAAACATTTAATTGGACTTGCTTACAGTTCTGAAGTTTAGTCCATTAACACAGTGAGAAATGTTGTGTCCTGCAGGCAGACATGGTGATGGAGCTGAGAGTTCTAAGTCTTGATCTGCAGGCAACAATGAGAGATTATTTGCTATGCTGGGCATAGTTTAGGCATAGGAGACCTCAAAGCCTGCTCCCTAAGAGGGACATATTTCCATCAAAAGGTCATACCCACTCCAACAACGTTATACTACCTAATAGTACTTTATACTATGAGGCAAGCATTTAAACACAAGAATTTAGAGGACCATACCTATTTAAACCACCACATACATCTATGGTGTCTTAATTTTGATAAAAAAAAATGTGATTGGTTACCGTATTTATTCATCTCCACTAAATAGAAGGCTATTTGTTACATGATACTTTTGTAAACTTAGGGATGCCTTTGCACTTTTCCCAAACACAGCTGTAACAGAGCTGTTTTCTAATTATGGTTTCTAGGTATACAATGTAGCGTTTTCATTTTGTTGCTTTCAAAACATTTTCTTTCTTTTCTGTTGGAATTTTTTCTTTCCTTTGATGTGACTTCTTGTTGGACCCTTTAAATAAACTTTTCATAGCTTATTGAAGTTCCACAATGAGTAAGTCACCATTTTTTTAACTCATGGTTTTAGACCATTGCAGCTTATATTATTTTTTTTCTTTATTCCTATCTTTAATCTCTATACAGTCATTTTTTATTTTCTTAATTTTTCTTTATTTTCATTTTTTTGTTATAAATAATCTTGATCAGTGGGACTTTGAATTCTAAGTTTTATACCTTTCCTAGTTCAAGTCAGCTATTCAAGTTTCCTGGTGATACTTGAGCATTTTAGATAGGAGTCTCTATCCTAGAATTTATATGTTATTGTAAACTTAATTTCTTTATTTTATTGACCATGATTAATATAATCCACTCTACTTCTTAGTAACATCTTTGTGAGTACATTTGTGATGGATTCTGTGTAATCTTTTTTTAATTATTTTTATTAAATATGGCCTCTTGTTCTTTTGGATAATTTCATGTTTACTAATGTTTGAATATATTTTTTAGGATATGCATCCTGCTTCTGAGTTGTTCCATGAGTTCCATAATTATTCTTTTTTGTTAAAACAGACTTTTATATCCTGCATATCCTCTGTATAGACTATGGCTCTATGCTCTTTTGTGTGGATAATATCATAACTTACTAGTCTATTAAATTCTTATGAGAAAAATTTGTATGTTCAGCATTTAATATTTTGTCTAACTGCTCTTTCTAGCCTTTTTCTCCATTTCTTCCATACAAATGACCCTACAGACAGCATAGGTTGCGTAGTCCTCAACATTAATCTTTCTCCAATTTCCCTCCAGAATCACTTTCATTGCTGTTATAAATGGTATTAGATTTAAACTTCTCTGTTGTCTATTACAAAAGAGATGGATTTCCTGGGAAAAGATGAAGACTTATTTCTGTCACATTCCGCTTATATCCCAGAGCCCTGCTTCAGACCCCTGGAGGTGGAAAGGGAACCAAACATTGGAGACTTATTTCTAAGCAAAACTTCTGCTTTAGCAGATGAGGAGTTCTGTGGGAGGGGCAGGTAAAAATTCTACTGTGTTGTCACGTGGTTTTTCTTTCCTTTTAAAACTCCAACACCCAGCAAGCAAGATGAAGGGTCATAAGGTCCCTTTATATAAATCATTCTAAAGTCAGTATCATGTCTTTACACCATCAGTGGATTTTGGAAAAAAAAATGGAACCTCTGTTTGTAGGCAACATTTGTTCTTGACTTAGCTACAAGTATATGGGAGACATAATAAAGAACATTACTTCCAATGGGGGAATAAAAACATCTTAATTAGAAATCAGGAAAAAAGAGATCCTGAACTTTGGCAATAACGAATGGATTCTCCTTGATTTTGAATTTGGCTGTGCATGTGTGACGAGTCTAAGAAACTGAGTTCAGTTATGCAGATTTAGATTTTCATTCTGAAATCTGTAGGTTTTCATGAATAAATGCTTTCTTCATTTGTACTATGCCAGTTGGACCATTTTAATAGACATTAAAATGATAACTTTGGAAAAAGAAGCCCTAGTAATCTTCAAAAGAAGCATACTGCATGATTTTATGCCTATCACTACACATTTTTGAGTGTTATGTGTAAATGTAGAAAGCTTAACATTTTTTGCTTTAAAAATAGTATTTCATTTTAACTGATGTAGATTCTCATAAAATGGCTACTGTTATTCTTATATCTATTCACTTTTGTGTCACAATTTTTATTTCTCCTTTAAGGATATTCTTCATATCAAGTTTTCATCAGTTTGATTAAGATATGCTATGTTGGAGATATTCACATTTTCTATTTTCAGTTTCAAATGTATTTAACATTCTAGCTCTACAAGTATGCAACTTTTCGCAAATTCAAGAAAAATAACAATTACTTCATTTTTTAAATCTGCTCCCTATAAATTCTGGGACTTTAAATGTCCAAATACGTTTTGGACAATATCATGTAAACTATATATTATTTTAGTAATATATAGTTTACATGATATTGTGCTCAGGTTATAAGTACTGTTTATCTTTGCATCTTCAGTGACCTTATAGGTATTCAATCTGTATATATTCAGATATGGTATATTTTTCAATTCAGTTAAATTTATACAAGTTTAAATCATTTTTATGTCTATATTTCTTATTCATTTGTTTCTCTATTCTATATGTCATGATTCATAGGCAATTTAATTATAGTTCATGTTATTTATCCTATTCTAATTCTATACATTTCTCTTTTCTCTGATATTAAAATTATTTTTTTCATTTATTACTTATATTTATTTATATCTTTGTATATTTGTTCATGTTATAATACTAGGTTGTGAGTTTCTACTCCTTTAATATATAATACATTTTCTTGTTTACTGAATGTTTTGTATAATATGTAATAGCCAGAATATTCTCCACTAAGGTTTCTCTTTTTTGTTCAGGAAGAAGTTAAATTTTGAATATCGTTTTTCTACGTGCACACTTAATTTTACTTATTCCTAGAGCACAGATACTTCAATTTTCACCCATCACCTTATATTATGAGGACTCTTCAAAGGTAGGGCTGTCTGATATGTTTCACTACACCCTAACTGTGGCATACCTAAAGTCAAAATTGAATTTATAAAGAGGGTTCCTTTCACTGTGCTGAGTTAAAACCTCTTTGTCTTCCAGATTTTCTGTCTTATTTTTTTAGCTGATGCCTTGATAATATACCTCTACACAAAATAACTTATAGGAAAAGAGTTTATTTGGTTTAAAATTTTAGGTTTTAATTCCTCAATGTAGGAGAGTCAAGGAAGGAACTCAAAGCAGGTATTCACATTCACATTCAAAGCAGAGCTAAATGAATGGATGCATGCTTCTCATGTTCAGCACCTTCTCTAGACTTAGACAACCTTATCTAAGGAATGGAACTGTCCACACCAAGGTGGATTTGGGGATATCAGTTAAGAATAAAGATGCCAACAGGCTGAAGGTTTTTTATGACTACTATTTAGTAAGGGTCTCCTGGGAGGAAATGCTAGGGTGTAAGTTGATCATTCGAACTATTGCAGCTTTGCTGTTCCTCATATTTCTCAGTGGTTAGAACACCTACAATAGAGACTCTCCACTATCCCATAGAGTGCTCACATTCACAAATAAACCCTCTGCCTTGGAAACATAGGAAACTCTCCATATCCTTAATCCCTTCCTCTAACAGTCTCTCCAGGATTCTCAAGTCTTATTTTAGCAACTACTCTTGAGCTAGACTTGACTGTTCTCAATCTCTCTGGAACTGTTTCATTAATATTACTGACTTCGATATCCTGGGCTATGTGAAAAGGCTCCAATCGTCGGACTCTCACTGCATTCTTCTCCCTTTCTCTGAATCTGAACCACTCAATTCCAGTTGTCAGTTCCATACTTCCCATATGTCTTTTTTGTAACTGAAAACTCATTTAAAATGAGAAGACTAGTTGGTTCTAGCTAATATATACTAAATATTTTGAAAAGTCTGAATTATTCAGTTTTATACAGAAATTTGTATCCTTTTGATTATCTCGATTTTTTGAGATTTTAATTACATCATTTTTCTGTTCCCTTTCCTCCCTCTAAACTGTCCTGTGTAGCCCAAACTTGCTCTTTTTCCAATTGAGAGTATCTTTTTCATTAATTGTTGCTGCATGCATATATGTATATGTGCATGCGTATGGACATGTTTCTCTAAATATAACCTGCCCAGTCTGAACTATGTGTTGTGTGTGTGTGTGTCTGTGTGTGTGTGTGTGTGTGTCTGTGTGTGTGTGTGTGTGCCTGTGTGTTTTCAGGACTGTCCATTGCTATGGGCTAACCAGCCTGTGTGCTTTTCCATGGAGAAGACTATTTTCCCCAAGCTCAGCATTCCTTAATTGCCTGTAGTTCTTTGTGTAGGGTTGAGGCCTTGTGGTTTTTCCCATGTCTACTTTGGCATATCTGTTGATGTTGATGTTGTTAAATTCATGCTTTGGCAGACATGTTGGTGGGATTTTATGGGTGTAGCTTCTGACATTACTAGGAGATACAGTCTCAAGCAAATCCCAGATTCTTATAGACTTCCCACTGCCTCATTTGCAATGTTCTCTGAGACTTAAGTGTGAAAGTTTTATAGATGCATCCACTGATATTGGATTCTACATCTCTGTACTTTGGTTGGTGGTAGTTTTCTGTAGTGGTATCCATCTTTTGTCAAGGGGAGTTTCATTGATGAAAGATGAGGTCTACAATACTTAGACTGTAGGCAAACTTAATTCTAGTTTATTACAGGGGGAGTAATCCATGAATTGGTTTGCCATAGAAATCTCCATTTTAGCACCATGAAAATAAACATATGAAAACTTTACATAATTCTAAAAAGTGATCATTTTTATAAACTACTGACAAGGTTATTTATAAATGCAATAATAATATTGAGTATGCTTGGTATACCCAGGTTAAACTAGGAAGAAAATTTGTGAGTGTAGGTTAGTTTTAAAAAGTCAACACCAAAGCATCAATTAATATTAAATATTATAAGTAATTAAAATTAGACATGCTTATGTCTATTAGCTATTCAGATTTTAATAACTTCATAATTAACCCACTGGTGACTATTCTCCCCCAATAAACTCCAATTATTTCATACTATTTAAATCTTGAAAATGAACAAGTAAATCTAATTGAATATGCATCTGATAACTACATTTTTACATATAAAGTTGAACTATTTCTTCTGTTTCAGCATCAAATGATTTCTTATAACAATATTGGTTATTTTATAGCCACCTTCCTATTTTAGCCCTCAATGAGCCCAGCTATAGCATTATATTATATATAATATATATTAGTAATATGAAGCTATTATTAAAAAGACATAACTATAGCTCCAAGACGATAGTAAATCTAAACAGAATACTTCCTTGTCTTCCTCCTTCCTTCCTTTCTTCCTTCTTTCCTTCCTTCTAACCTTTCCCTTCGTTTTTCCAAATCTAGTTTGCAGATGGGCACTATATGTCTTGTTGCATTCCCTAACCTTAGTGGCACTCTGATAAGAGCAGCATTAAAGCAATGGTGAAGCATGGCAGAAAAGGTCCCTTCCATTTCCTTTGTTACAACTTGACACCACCTACAATTTACACGATGTCACTGACCATCAGTTAATCATCAGTGTAATACCGACTAAAACACACAATGGCTAACTAAATATGTCACTTATAAGGACATGGAAAGAAAGAAAATCAGCTTCCTCACTGAATGGAGATGAAGCAATTTATTAAAAGACATAATATACCAGCCCTGTTTTTGTATCTGTGTACAAAAGAATATACAATTCATTATAAATTATTCTTTGGAGTAATTTTTGTTAAAATATGCAGTATCAATTTATCACTTCCCAAGAAGACATTAAAATGTTATTTTGTCATTAACTCCTTGTTATTTTACTGAAAATTCTTGGAAAGCTGTATTGTGATAATACTTACCTGGCGTTGTATGTACTTGTGCATAAAAGATTATCAAGCTAAGTCACGGTATATCAGATAAGAAACTGATAATAATGCTTTAAAAATTGGTTGTCTTTTAACATATACTGTGCTATACTGTGCTTTCTAAATTTATGACACATAAGCTAAAAACATCTTCTAAAAGTGGATCCTGATAGAATATAAAGGACTCTCTTGATTTTTAGAAGTTTGGTTTTATTCAATAAAACTGAGAACATGAATATGAAATTACTTAATACAGAGTACATAGATATTCTAATGTCATGGAGTGGCTATGTGCAAATTTCACCTAAATAATCATTCCACCTCAAATTCAAGAAAACAGAGGTTGAAGACACAGGAAGAGTTAAGAGAAGATGGAAATGAAGAGGAGTTGAGTAAATCCCTAAGGACTGGGTATTACATCAGGTCCAGTGAGAGATGTACGCACGTTCAGAGAGCATGTTTGGAAGACATATCAAAAATACAGTGTGGCTATATGTACATACATACTTGTCATTATTATATGTATAAATAAAATCTAGATTTTTAATTCTTCAGAGCTCCTCGTTTAAACCTTACATAACGAATTTTAAAGTTAGCTGATATAAAATGAAGATACCTCCGCTTGATTCTGTGTGAAAAACTTGCAGATAATAATAGGCAAGTCAAGGCAGGCAAGATTCAAGAGGATTGTGTTTCCTTTTGGTCTTTTCTGTAGCTAAATTAAGGGACATCATGATAGACCATGTGATTAACTTAAGATGCAGTTCACTTAAGATGAAGTGTGTAACTCACTTCATGAGTTACACAATGAAGACTTATGACTCATTCATGAACAAATAAATGTTCATGTTAAAATTATTTAGAAAGAGAAAAGACAGTGTTTTTGGGGACGAACTCAACTATCATAGATGGGTCAGAGATGATCCTAGATTCAATGGGTGAGAAAGTAAGAGAGAAGCAGGGAAGATAGAGAGGGAGAAAGAGCAGGAAAGGGCGAAAGAGGTGGAGGGAACTGTGATTATAGGAGCGTTAAAAAGTGGGAAGTTTAGGACAATACCACAAAAGAAGTGTAACAAGAGGCTGGAGAAAGCATTCAGTAGAGGAGGCCCTGGGCTTGATCCACAGAACCCAGATCGGTCAATTCACAACTGTATTTAAGATAAGTCCCAGGGTACCAATGCCCTCTTACAGCTACCATGGACACCTATATGGAAAGGGCCGTGCAGCATCTGCAGGGAACCGTGTATGAGTGCCTCACCGATGGGATTCTGTATAGCAAGGCATATGGAAACCTCTTTCCACTTGGCAAGGACCTGTGGGTGAGTAGTAGTGGTCTCTCTGCTTGTCACCTAAATGCCATGTGCACAAGCTCTCCTTGCTTTCCATGTGCTGACTATACTCATAGACACATTTAGCTTCACTTTCTAAGTCACGGGTAAGGTTGAGATCACACATGGTGAAAGCTCCATGGATGATTTCGTTTTGGGTTTTTTGTTTGTTTGTTTATTTTTTGTTTTTTTGTTTTGTCTCAAAACTCTTTTGAAAGGTAAAATCCCTCCTTTCTTCAACCCTCTGTTGATCCTCCAGATGTGGCCATTAATCCTGGATATTTTGGTAGTTTGGGACCCTTAATCAATCATGCCCCTAAGACTCAGCTACAGTTACACTGAGTAAGCCTGTAAGAGTTGTTGAGAGCAATGTGTCCTGCTTGCATAACCGCTCTGGGGCGTTTGGATCTGATAAACAGAGACATAGAAATGGTTCTTGGTAAGATGGGTAGGCATGTTTTTGTACACTGTGTAAAGTTTAGCCTTGTGTTATTCAAGCTGATTTCTCTGCCCTCATATGTTGTTTCAATTAGGACTCAATATTGTAATGTTTATATTAAAAATCTCCCTTTTGAAGTTTTTGTATCTTCCCATAAGTTACCATTTATCCTCTGCCTTGTCAATAAATGTTGATCCTCCAATGGTTGGGCAGAGGGAAGAATAGGGGTGAGGTGTCCTCCAGCCAGTGAGGAGGGAGAGCTTCAGATTGGCCAAGAAGATGGAGAAATTGGAGCTATGAGGAAGGGATCTTGAGAGAGATCATGGAAACACACCTGAAACCCTAAGAGCCAGACCAAAAATAAGAAGCAAGAATATTAGGGTCATGGCTGAGAGGTAAGCAGATTAGCTTAGGGGCTAAAGTAGATCATTGCAACTTGAAATAAATCTTTGTTTCTCTTTGTAGTTACTGGGGACTAGAAAAGCATAAAAAAATACTGCTACTGGATTAACTTAATAATTACATCTACATTAAAAAATAATTCACTTACGAACATGGTATCAGGAGTTAATGGGTACCTATCAGGAAAGGTTGCTTGACACAATCTCTCTGCACTTCTCTCTGTAGTTAAAGAAGTATTATAACAGAGGGGTGCTATTTGATGACTTGGGGGAAAGACAAACTTTAAGTTTTAATTTCAAAGATAGAAGGGGATGGACTTAGACTCACCAAAAAATAATAATAATAATAATAATAATAATAATAATAATAATAATAATAAATAAATGGTTACGGTCTCTTCAGCTTGCAGAACTCTGTAACCACTTTTGCTGCCAGCCAGTAATGTATTCACAGCCACACAGCATACCTGGCTAGACATTTAATTCTGGATTGCTAAAATTGTGCTTTATAGTGTGAGATATGTATGGTGGGGAGGGGGTGATTGACCCCTGGAAGTAGGAAGGAGGAAGGAATAGATAGGGCTTTTACAGTGATGGTGGTTTTGCGATGGCGATGTTACGATGTTTTTTGAGTTAAGAAAAGAAAAACAACAACGTGGCTCAGGTGAGCAGGCTTCTGATTGGATAAATAAATACAGGTGGCACAGGCTTCTGATTGGATAAATAAAGACAAGGGGCGCTATTCGAGCCACTTACCTGAACGCCAACTGCTGGTCAGTGTCTTTATTCTCCCTAATATCACATATCCATCCCCAGTCCCAAAACTCTGTTGTAGCATTGGTCACTGTCACCTATACATACACAGTGCATACAAACTCTCACAGGGACACAGAGATAATAAAATAAAATAAAAAATTCAAGAATGGTCACTAATACAAGTTGTTTTTTTTTTTTTAACTCTTTTCCTCAGACTCCTCTGTCCTTAAGACCTTTGTAATGAACTGACAAGTGTATTTTCTCCAATGATTGTACAGTCTATCCATAAATGTGGTTATTTCGACACTGAAGACACTCATATCCTGAGTGGATTGTTACAGAAAGCCTTGTCTTTAGAAAACGAAAGCAGAAAGGAACCCATTTTTGTGTTGATTTTTTGTGTAATTTTACTGAGCATTAGCTAAGTTTATGAACATCTGCATTCAAACACAGCATTTCAGGAAAAAATAAACAATGATTTCAAGAGTCTTTTTTTCTGGTAAAAAGAATTAAAAGGGGGTAAAAACTGGCTACACATCACTGCTCAGAAAATAAGCAGTGTGGCTTAGTGGTACCATGGTAGAATAGCATGCACAGGACCCAGAGTACATATCTCATGAATATATTCAGCTGTCTGTGTGTGTGTGTGTGTGTGTGTGTGTGTGTGTGTGTGTGTGTGTATAAAAATAACCACTTTTTTACTATACTGAGATAGCTCATAGTTCTTTTTGCTTTTCACATATTTCTCAAAACCATTGTGAAAAAAAACTTTAAATTACATGTCTTAATCAAAGTACCCTAATATTGTCATTTTATTAGAAATAATGAAGGAAGTAAAAAAGAACAAATAAATATAACACATTTTACAGCCATTAAACTGTAAGTTTAAACTAAAATAACTTGTAGGTGCCCATTGAAATTTGTCACTCAAATTTATAAAACACGTATAATTTTAATAGAAAAATGCATAGTATGCATGATACTTGAATCAATACTCACTGTAAACTATATTATATCACCTATGGCAAACCTGGCATGGCAAAAAATCCATTATATTATAAAATGGCAAAACTTATAACATCATCAACATCATCCCAACAATCCATACTCTACTGGCAGAAGATAGAAACAAAGACATATGTCACTGTGAGAAAGAATGTGGGTGAGAAAAACAGAAAACAGCAGGAAATCAAGCACTTGAAAACAAGATACAGAAAAATATGAATAAAAAAACCTTATTTATTCATTTGTTTAGAAACATATTCATAATTATATTATCAATATGGATTAATTATAATAAGCCTTATGTCAAAGTTCCCAAACTGAGAAAATCATTATGTTTCCCACATGAGCCAATCTCACAGCACAAGCTGAAGACCATATTTTAAACACTCAGAAGATATAGGTGTGATGTGTGAATAATCACATCCACGTAGAGTCCGGGTTCTATTTGAGCTGGATGCTTCTGAAACACTGAATTCTCACAGCTGGAACTAATGGACCTTGTCTTCAGATACTCATATTTTGTTCACAGGTGTCACAGATTGTGATGTCTAAAATCAGGAAATCAATTATACGTTGCAACATTTTCTCTGTCCGATAACATTTGGACAGAGGACAGGAATAGAGAGGTGGAGCTAGAAATTTAGGAGTGAGAAAGGTCAGAGAGCAGGAGAAAAGTAGAGAAAATCATCAAGGAGGTGGATGAACAGGAGGACGATCCAGACCCTGCGTGGTTTTAAACAGCCACAAGTAGTTAAGATTTTCACAAGGTTAGAATAATTGGCTTTAAACATTGTCTTTATCATTTGGCTCTGAAATTATCATATTGGCGTCTTGTAAATTGTGATTTTATTAATATATAAACCCGATTGGATAAATTTCCCAAGGTAAAAAAAAAATGCACCTTCTATTCTATTCCTCTAGTTAATGAATGTCTGTTAAATTTCAGAATCATAATTCACCAGCTAGATTCATGTACTTAATATACAGTTATAAAAATAGATAGGGAATAGAAAGAACAAAATATGGAGGGTGAGGGAGAATAGGAGGAGGGGGAGAAAGAGAAAAAAGGGAAATACTTTGCGTATCTGTGCTGTTATTATTTTTCTACTTTTTCTAACGTGCTCATCAATTTCTAAGATGTAGGAGTCTGTCAAGACAGCCGTGAGAATGCCTTGTGTGAACTACAAGTAACTTAGGAAATACATTCTGTGCTAGTCAGACCTTAAACGCAAATCTTCTTATTGTTTGCAACATTTTTAAAGCACAACACGGGCTTTATTAAAAAGACCAAACTCAACAATTACACTGTTGAGTTATTGTTATTTGTCAAGGGCTGTTGTTCATATTGGAGAAACAGGAGGAAACTGGATCTGAAACCTCTGCAGAGTTATATTCTCTGAGGTAAAGGGCAGGAAACAAATGAATATGAAATGTGTTTTACGGATGTCTGTAAGTATTGGGGAAAGCAACGGGGAGACCATGCACAGTATCAATGGCTAAGAGGAGCTATGGCTGTAATTTAATTGAAGATGCTTAGGAAACATTTGGAACTTTAACTGCAATGGCGGCATTTGTGTCAGGACCTAAAGATATCGAGGCAAGAAATCCTTGTAAATATGTGGGGCCTGAGTACTGAGGGATGTGAAATTTAGATCAGACTGGAGCCCTTGTTGCAGCCTTTAGGAATAGCCCTGATTCCTACGGTAAGACATCTAACAGCATAGAGTATAGTTGAAGGCTAGAGATGAATAGAGGAGGGGAGAGGGTATCTGAGGTCTCTGTGCTCCAAGCAGTGTGTTCTGAAGGACACACAGTGACCAAGATACAGCATCACCTTTAAAAATGATCCAATCACCTGTTGGCTCCGAATAACACGGCTATCCAGTTAGAGTCCTTGCCAACAGTCAGCAAAATAGCCTGTTGTTTATCAATGACCTTTGGAAAGTTTCCCACAACTTTTTAAGATTGGAAATTACATGAAAGTCATTAAAATAAAAACCAAAAGGCAAAAAGTTATTTATATTTTCTATTTCAGTTTTTTACCGTGTGCGAAGAAACAAAATTGATATATGATTTTACTTGAAGAATATTTGATTTCTAATATTCTTCTAGGTGACATGGACACGTGGCTCATTTCTCCCGAGCCTCTTTGATTTTTCTCACCTACAAACTAACATGGATGAAGTCTAGTATCCGTGCATTTCTCCTTAGGTTCTAAAGTGTGATTTGCAAGTGAAAATGATGTCAACAGAACACATGTCACCGAAAATATTAGAAAAGGCAGGGCAGATTGGTTATCTTCCACAAGATGCATGCCAGAGTGTTACACACCCATGAATTATAATGCTTTATAAATGAAAGCAGCTATAAGTCTACAGAGAAACTCTTTTCTTTTTTTATTGCCTATAAAAAGAGTTCTTTCAACTGCTTAAAATTGGGGCAGTTCTTGTAGGTAATCAAAGAGCTATGCTGCCACCTACTGGCCAAATGCTTAGCATCTGTAAGATTGCAATTCCTTACCTTTACAAGCTGTAATAAATTATTTACATCACTAATTTTTAAAGTTGATGCTTAAAAATATGTTTTAATGCATCTCAAACAACTTAAGAGTGTAATACTATTTGAACCTTCATGCTTTTTTATAAAAAAATAATGATATTATTTTTCAGTGGGATCTTTTTGTTGGTAATGTAATAAAATATATATTTATTATGGCATTTATAGGAGGAAGTCATTGCTGATTTTATCAGTTATAGTATTTTACATTTCAACAGAAAAAAATGCTTTGATGTCTCTTCAGAATTAAAGCATCCAGTTTAAGAGACCAAGCTATAAATTACTTTTAAAAATGGAAAACTCCAAAGTGTGTCTTGTTTAATGACTAGCTGTATTAAAAGTGAGTCACTGGAGCCTTAATAATACACTGGCTTTTTGAGCATTAATGTTCTTAAAATAGCCAGGCACTTAAAGCCCTTCCAT
Source organism: Hylomyscus alleni (assembly GCA_019843855.1). Lineage (NCBI taxonomy): Eukaryota > Metazoa > Chordata > Mammalia > Rodentia > Muridae > Hylomyscus > Hylomyscus alleni. The sequence goes on from JADRCC010575289.1 coordinate 25,215, forward strand.
CCAGAAACATTAGCACCTAAGCGTCTTGCTGCAGGCTGAGAAAGTAGCCCTGTGCTTTCTTTATAGCTCTTTTTGTTAGAAGAGGGGTGTGGGGGTTTTATGGTACAATTCTGATGTGACATGCCACCACAGAGGCTCTGAGTAACTTGGGGGTCTATAACCCCAGACTGCATGATAATAGAGTCCTTTGTTAGGATTTTTCTTCTTTAGAAAAAAACCCACTATATCCAACATAGCATATGGAAAGTTTTAAATTTTGGAATGCAATAGAAAACACACACACACACACACACAC
>JADRCC010575291.1:0-13242 GCA_019843855.1 Hylomyscus alleni
AAGAGGCCCTGACCAAGCCAGGCAACTGTGTTCATCCAAAGAGCAAAGTGGAGCCAGGAGTTGTTTAAAACCAGGAACATCTTTTCTTAGCTTTCAGAGTAATTGATTGATCATCAAATGGTCCTAAGCTGTTATCTTTGTCTCTGTTCCCACCCCTTATGTACCTTCCTCCCTTCTCTACTAGTTTTCCAACGTATTTGTTTCTGGCTCGTGAATGAAGGATAAGTTATAGTGACGACCACAATTACTAGAGTTTGATTTCATGTTCATTTGGTAATAAAGTTAATTGACTAATGAACCATCAGGGACTACTTTCCTCTGAATGGAAGATGGAAAGTTCAGCTCTCAGGCCTTGTTTAGATTATTTAATAGATTTTCCATTTTAAGTGTGAATCGAATAAGAATTTCAGGCTCTCCAGCAGAGCAACAGCTCTATGCTATCTGAACCTGTGAGTTTTCATTGTCTGACTCTATTATGATGTTAATGGCTAAGCCTTGTACACTCAACCACCGAGTTACAGCTTCAGCCCTGCTGTTCCTATCCCTACATTGTAAACAGACCCACAGGAATGAAGTTATAGGGGCTGGGGAGATGGCTCAGCAGTTAAGAGCACAGACTGCCCCTGCAGAGAACCTAAGTGCCATTCCAGCAATTCCAGCATCCACATTCAGCCCCAGGGAATTTGATGCCCTCTTCTGGACTTTGAGGGCAATGCACACACATGGCACATATACAGACACACATAGACACACAGTTAAAAATAAAACCAAGTTTTTAACTGAGGATACACACAATATTCTCTTTATGTGTCAACATGCCTAGAATCCAAAATTTTGTTTAGCTCTCCTAATATGGGAAGAAATGTTTCCCGCCTCTGGAGGGAGGCCAAGATGGCAGTCACGCGTCTGCTTTAATTCTTCACTTCGATGATATATTATGGGTCCACAGGAGAATACATTTATAAGAAATCAGCATATTGGCATTTACTCTGAAAAAAAAATAGAGAAATAAAGTCTTTTGAGTCTGATTGCAATTTATATTGTATTTTGAAAAAAGAAAACCCACTTGGTACAAAGGTGTGGACATTTTAATGGCGCCTGGTGGAAACTGCTAATTTGCTGTCCATATCTTCTAACCATGCAACTCGATTTTTTCCTATTAAGTTCTTGTCATGTAAGGCAGACATTAGCTGGACTCGGAGACCTTTTCTCAGTCCCACCTGTCATACCCCGTAACAGAAGTGCTGATTCTACTGGACTCACTTATTATCTCCGCATGGGAGCCATCACTCATTGTATCATTAGCTGATAATGACCAGATGAGTTGATTGAGCTGTAAATGACCACGGTTAGAGACTGCAGCTTTAGCTGATTAGATAAATATGCCACATATTTCATTTTGATCATATCAATTTCACTATCATTCGACTGAAATGTCTCCTGTCAACCTCAAGTTCTCATTAAGGCATGGTAATTTCCCTGAAATATGACTGTATGCCTGGCTTCTATCAGCCAAAACCAATAGTTACAGAAAAGGAAGGTGATTTTATATTTTAGCAAGAGCCTAGCTCTGCTAAAGAGGGCCTCCTGCTCTTGCTGTTCTTCCTTTGTGCGAAGGGATGTGTCGCTGTTACTCACAGCGGTGAGGGGCAGGGAGTGCTGCTTTCAGTGAATTTGATTAAAACGTTTGGGACCTCCTCACCCCGGGAGGCCCTGAAAAATAACTGCCCTTGGCACCTCACATCTGACATTGCTAAGACTTTCTAGTCCAGTGCCCTGCAAACTGAAACATGAATCCTCAAGGGATTGGAAGTGTTTAAAATGCAGATGCGACTCCAGAAGACCCAAGAGATTGCATTTCTAATGAGCTCCCCAGGCAGACGCCAGCATTACTAGTACACAGTCCACACTGAGTGTGAACACCAGGGGGCCAGCAAGCGGGTCACTTCTACTGTTTATCAAGAACAGAAGACCACTGAGGCTGTAGGAGGAGAGGGGCTCAGCTGAATGTTGAGTCTTGGCTCATGGACCATCGACCTACTGGAGAGTGCAGTTGATGCAGCTATCAGCTAGGTGGACAATGACCACAGGGGCTGTTCTGTTCCATTTAGGTTATATGGGTAAGAAAAGAGCCAAAGGGTGAGGCTGTAACTGTGATAGAGCATTTGCTCAACTACTACCACACAAAGGCCTGGATTCAACCTCAGCAAAGGGAGAGAGAAGGGGAGGGGGGAGGAAGAGAGAAAGAGAGGAGGGAAGGAAGAGAAAGAGGGATAGGTTTGGAGGATAAGGAACAGTAAGGGAAAATTTAAAAAGAATGTATTTTGTTCAAGTGATGCTATGATCCTTACTGGAATGTGAACTGCATCTTCTTTTCCTCTTAAAATTCCGTGCACATCCCTGGTAAAGATGAACTGTTCCTCCATGGAAGACAACACTCGGAGAAGTTTCACGGGTCATGTTAGATGCCTCCAGGTGAGTAGAAGCAAGACACACAAACTGACCTAACAATAGAGTTTAGGTTTATTATGCCATCAGTGTGGTGGCCAGGGAAGGGGCCCTTTCATAAGTAAGCGGCAGCGTGTTGCTTAGGCTCTTCCTCCGGGAGCACAATTCAGCGTTTTTTAGAGAGGAAGGTTGCCCTGGTAACATAAGTGCACCCGTATCTTAATAAGTCAGCACTTTCCATTTTAAGTAGTCTCTTAAACTTGAAAAAAAAATAAATGGATCTTACTATTCTGGGATGTTGATCTGCAAATGGTGTTTTAGGGAGTCAACTGACTTGCACAAGTTTGCACAGCTAGTGAGTGGGGAAGGTGGGATTTGAACTCTGCTTGTGTGACTTCAAAACTCAGTGGCTTGCTAGCACGCCATGTTTCTTCTCTATAAATATCTGTAACAAAAAAAATCGTTTTTTAGAAATGTGTGTTTTGAGTTGGTGGAAGATTATTAACACACCGATATTTGTTATTTGACCACAATTCTGCAGCTGTTAAGTGAAGAGGAAAGACTTAAAACCCAAGTGTAATTGATGGTACCCACTGCTCTTAAGGACAAAGAGGGATGTGTAAGTAGGAAGGTATACTTGTGTTGTCATGGTTTTGTACAGCATTTTACAGAGTTCATTTTTGGCCTCTTGATGTCCCAGGATGGCCATAGATCAGATGATAGCAGCCAATGATGGGCACTTCCTTAGATTCTAAGTTGTGAAAGTGAAGTCCAATGTGATGGTTTGAATATGCTTGCCTCAGGAAGTGGCACCATTAGGAGGAGTGGCTGTGTTGGAGGAAGTGTGTCACTGTGAGGGTAGGCAATGAGACCCTCTTTCTAACAATGTGGAAGCCAGTCTTCCACTAGCAGCCTTCAGATGAAGATGTAGAACTCTCAGCACCCCCTGCACCATGCCTGCCTGGACACTACCATGTTCCAGCCTTGATGATAATGGACTGAATCTCTGAACCTGTAATCCAGCCCCAATGAAATGTTGTCATTATAAGAGTTGCCTTGATCATGGTGTCTGTTCACAGCAGTAAAACCCTAAGACACCCAAGAACTCACAACCATGAGGGGCTGGCCCCAAAAACCAAGGTTTGAGGCATCAGATGCCATGAGCCCTCTACCTTCGCTGTTACCCAAAGACCTCTCTGTGTTTCTGAAGCATGTCTAATGGTCACATTGCCAGCCATGCCTGGAAATCCTTATCTTCATTTAAAAGTTAGCCAAGACCTTGAATTGCTTCTGATTCCAATAGGAACAACAAATAATAAATAGCAATCTGTTAAGAACCTACAACCCATACAAGTGAAAATGGTACAAGCCCTCAAGGAGCTTGCACGCCAGTACACACGCAGACACAGGCAATGCTAGTATAAGATGGAAAGCCCACTCAACCCTATGAACAGAGATAAGCTGACTCTGCCCCTTCGTGAATATAGAACACACAACTCCTTAGCACAGTAGGCAGCTCATCAGTAAACAAAGAGCAGAGATATCTTTTCTGGAAAGAGGAGGATTACTTTTGTACTTTGCAGTGAACTCTTGATAAGAGACCATTGTACTTTGAAAAGTTTATTTATTTACTTACCTATCTGTTTTATGTATATGTATGTTTTATGTTATGTATGTTCGCCTATGGAAACTTATATGTACCATGTGCCCATGCGGACTCTTGGAAGCCAGAAGAAGGCATCAGATCTGCAGGAGCTGGAGTTACATGTGATTGTGAGCTGCCATGTGGAGGCTGAGAACCAAACCCAACTTGTCTGCAAGAGCAGAACACATTAACTGCTGAGCCATCACTCCAAGCCTGAGACCATTATATTTTTGGTCCACTGTTAGGCTGTGTCTTTTCCTACACCCCAAAGCTCAAAGAGGCCAGTTAGAAGTTGTTTAGCATCTTACCCTGACGTGTGTTAATGATTATAATTCCCTAAGGATTCTCTTACAACGGCGGTGAAAGACAAAAGCATCTTGCCAAGACATGCTGAATTCTTACTGTGCCCAAGCATCACCGTACTGTGGCCCCTGGAAAACCTCTGCCTTCTACTCTTTACTTAGACTAACTCCCTTTCATCCTTCTGGTCTCAGCTTGTAGCAGTTTGCATGGGTCAGGATAGGTGCAAACCCAAACATCTCCAGTCTGTGTCTTTGAGGCATGAAGGTCTATGCATGACACATTGTGAACTTCTTAGCTGGTGCTGGACTCCATTTCACCCTCGCTCAGGTTCACAGTAGAGCCTCCAGCTTCTGAAGGAAAGAAGATGAGGACTATTATTTCTATCAATAGGTGACCTGGATTGTCGTCCACTCGTGTTGCATTAGCTGGAGTAAATCTTCAAGAGGTTCAGTGGGATCTTGCCATAAGCAGAAGAGAGCTTACAGAACCTCAAGTGAAAAATCCCTATAGCAACCTACAGCTCCCTCTGTTTTCTCATGGCAACTTCAGGATGGATATAGCATCATATCACCATGACCTGATTACTAGTCAGCAACACCCCACACGTTATGTAGCTACCTCTTAGGAATTAAACTATTACCACCTGCGGGGGTGGGGTGGGGTAAGGGAAACTCAGAAGGTTCAGTGTTAAGCACAACTCACAAGTCTTAGGAAATGCCTGAAACTCAGAAGATTCACAGAGTCCTTCACCACGGTTGTATAAGCAGAAACAGTTGCTGGGGAAGAGGAGACTCCCTGATCTGTAAATCTGTCTCCAGGTTCTACCGGAAGCTCCAGGAAGATACAGCACACATGAGTCATCACCCAGGTTGGGTGGGCTTTTTGGTGACTCGGCTGCCTTTGAGATGTTCATGCTCCTATAAGTAAGTCCTCACCCAGGCTTCTTTATGCAGCCCCAGTAGATTCACTAGTCCTGTGAGGCACCCTTGGGGGGAATCATTTCTTTGATTTGTCATAAGAACCTCCATCCGGCATGAGGAGATGTATGCTCTTATCTCTTCAAGAGAAGCCACACAACAACCCAACTTCTCCGGGCAGGCACTCAAACACATCTTTCTATCCAGCTCCACCATCTGTGGCATAGCCACAATGGGGATGAGGGTGGGGGTGGGGGTGAGAGATAAGTGGGGAAGACAGGGTTTCCTTTCTATAAAATGTAAGTCTGTATCTTTAAGTGTATGATTCCAAAACAATTACCATTCAAATATGCTGTTTGTGTCTTCCGTTCCTTAGATAGGCTATGCAGCTAGCCTAAAGCTCTAATTCTAACTTCGCTTGTGAATGCAAATATTTTAATAAGCATAACACACAGAGGCTTGAACTATCAATTACTCCTAGCAGCGTATGTAAAATACCTTGTTTATCCGAGAGATCCTGCATCAGATTGAAGGAGAGAAAAACATTACCTTAAAAATGCATCTGAGATTCTGCCTTGATCCTCTGCTTTTCTTACAAATTATTCAAAAGTTAGAGCTACTCAAGGTTTATGAAAAAGAAGCAAAAGTCCATTTCCTTAGCTGTGAGTGAACTTTGATGATTGACCAGGGCAGGTAAAGGCAAGACACAAATTATCTGTTATAACTGTCCATGTTTACAACTGGGCAGTAATGTTCTTCTTGTATTAGGCAGATGTCAGCTGAATTTCTAGTTCCTAAAACATGGTTTAGAAAAATTCACCAGGGCCAGGAAATGTATTGCTCAATAACAAAATGTTTGTTTATCTTGTGTAAGGTCCTAGCTTGAGAGAGAGGGAGGGAAGGAGGGATGGAAGGAGGGAGGGGTAGAAAGAGAGAAAACAAATTTTTTTCTTTTTTTTTTTTTGGTTTTTCGAGACAGGTTTTCTCTGTATAGCCCTGACTGTCCTGGAACTCACTCTGTAAACCAGGCTGGCCTCGAACTCAGAGATCCACTTGCCTCTGCCTCCCAAGTGCTGGGATTAAAGGCGTGCGCCACCACCGCCTGGCGAAAATAATTAGCTGTTGAATTCAGTCAAATTCTTTGAAAACATCTAGCTACTTACAAGAAGTTCGAACAAATAAAATGATGTGTTTCCTGCAAGCTAGGACATCTAAGTGTAGCACAAAGTACTTTGAGAGAAAGTAAATATAACACACTTAGAATAAAAACTGTACTTAACAAAAATGACATATTTTCCTTAAGTACAAACTCATTTTCAGATCCATGTAATTTTTAAGTGCAAGTGTTTGTTTAAATATTTATTTTATCTATATCTGTGTGTGCCAGCCTCTATGTCTGTATACCGTCCACAGGAGCCCATGGGGTCAGAAGAGGGCATCAGATTCTCCTGGAATTGAAGTTACAGATGTTTGTGAGCTACCTACCCTGTTGGGTCCCAGAACCAAACCCCAGTTCTCTACTGCAGTAGAAAGTGCTCTTAACAGCGGAACCATCTTTCCAGTACAAATATTATCTAGCCATCATTAGATTTAGCACAAAAAGTGAACTAGTTTTATTTCTGTCACTATGAAAGTTTTTGAATTGAATTGGCTCTAAGGAAAATCTATGACCCCATTTCTTTTTTTGTTTTGTTTTTTGTTTTTTTGTTTTTTCGAGACAGGGTTTCTCTGTGTAGCCTTGGCTATCCTGGAACTCACTCTGTAGACCAGGCTGGCCTCGAACTCAGAAATCCACCTGCCTCTGCCTCCCAAGTGCTGGGATGAAAGGCGAGCGCGACCACCGCCCGGCTTATTACCTCATTTCTTAAACTGTGGGTCACATAAGAGAATGTGGGAATTGAGAACAAAAAACAAAAAACAAAACCAAAAAAGGGACTATGGTAAAGACTTTCTAAATGCCCAGCAATCAAAATCCAATTCAAAATAAAATGCATAATACATCCAAGGTGTTCCTGGCAGCGTTTGTGTGTATTGCATCATGGGACTTCGTTGCAGCCGTCATTCTGAATGCACATGCGCACTTTTTACCATGAATGCAGTCAGGCCCCACAGTGCCATCAAACACTTCCTGAAGTCGTCCGCTCAGTTTTGAAAGTATTGTATGTTATGAATGGCGGTGTTTATTGTTGTTTTTGTTTTGTTTTCTACACATGAATTTCTCTGCTCTTAAAGAAACACTGGTTTAATTACAGAAGTCAGGGACTTCACACATTTTCTTACAGTTATTCTTCAGCATGTAAATATCAAACCCATAATGACTTTGGAATGGATTGTGATAGAGTGTGTGGTTTTTAGATTTCCTGTTTGAGTAGGCAAAGGCACATGCTGCCAAGCTTGATGACCCAAGTTCAATCCCCAAGACCTGCACTTGTAGAAGCTGAAAGCTAGCTCTACAAAGTTGTCATCAGACTCTGCCCCTGGGCTGTGGCATGTGGCTACTCCTACCACACCAAGAAAATGGAAAAACAGACGAGAAAAGGAATCGTAACTCTGTTTCAATTTAGAAGATAGCTCAGGGGTAGAGCGCTTGGCTAGCATCTGCCAGACCCTAGATTCAATCCCTAGGACTGAAAAAGAAAGAAAAAAAAATGTTTGTGTTGCTGGGTTTTTTTTTTTTTTAAATCATTAAATGTTTTTAAAAATCATTAAATGAGCCAGGCGGTGGTGGTGCATGCCTTTAATCCCAGCACTTGGGAGGTAGAGGCAGGTGGATTTCTGAGTTCGAAGCCAGCCAGGGCTACACAGAGAAACCCTGTCTCGAAAAACCAAAAAAATAAAAAATAAATCATTAAATGAATTTTAGCATCAGATTAGGAGAAGTTTTCCAATATTTTCTGTTCTTGTCATTTTGTATACTACACACTCATGTGAAGCAGTGTTCTATGCATGAATAAATATTAATCAAAATCCCAATCAACTCTGAAAAATGTTGAAGATGCGCTACATGCTGCAGTATCAATCAGTCAAAATTTAATTCTTCATGTAAAAATAAACAAGCACTTCCATATTGTTAGTACACAAATTTTTTTTCTTCTACAGTCAGTGGCAAAAGTGTGTGCATACTGAAGAAGAATATTAGGTAAATTCCTTGGGACTGAGAGATCACTCGGTGGTTGAGAGCATTTGCTGCTCTTGCAGAGGACCTGGGTTGGGCAGCATTCACACCAGGTGGCTCACAGAAGCCTATAACTGCGGACTCCACACCCTCTTCTGGCCTCTGTGTGCACCTGTACAGATGTGAAACATGCTTTACACAGAAATAAAAATAAATCCTTAAGAGAAAATGCTACTAACTTAGCATCAGCGAGGACTTGGTTCTATACCTATCACACAGGGTCTTATCTCAACCCTAGGAGGTAGAAGCCGGGGGAATCAAAAGTTCAAGGTCAATCCATGCTACAAAGAAGGTTCTGGGACACCCGTGGGCTATGACAGACCCTGTAAAAATAAAACACCACTATGGCATTTGTTTGATCCTGTTTAACACCACGAATGAATAATCAAATTGGAATTTATGAAAGTCCCATGAAGTGTGGGGTAGTTCACATCCATTCTCTCTGCAAAGCTAGAGCACAGTTTCAAATGAAATAAAACTGTAATGAATGAAATTGGACCGGCCTATCGATTCTGACTCTTCAGTCTTTCCACAAATACTGACGAGTACCAAAGTATATGCCAGGTTCTGTGTTTGTGCTTAGTATAAACTGAAGAGAGAAAAACAAGCCTGGGGGATAATGGGCAGGTGGAACACTCATCAGATAGTCATACTCGGGAACGCATGGTATCAAACTGAGGCATGCGCTTTGAAGGGTGGTGGCCACTCACTGATAGTGAACAACACTAAAACAATTTGACTTAGAGCAGGTTGGGGCAGAGAGGGGTGGGGTTCAGGGAAGTCTTGCATACGGCTCTTATTCTGAAATCTGACAGGTGACAAGGTGCAGGTGACAGTCCGAGAACAAGCAAGAATGGGCAGGAAGTTGAAACCTTTAGAATAAGTAAGGTAAGGGGGAGGAGCTAAACTCAAATCAGATGCAGCCACAAAGGTTTCAGAAGATGCAGGATGGGTGCCGATACCTTGTTCTTCATGGTGACAGCGATAGACAGAATGCATTTAGATGTATTTTTAACAATGGAGTACGCTGCTAGATTGGTGTTCTTGTAAAATGACTCTCCTCCCATTGCCGAGAGTGAACTTAAAGGAATCAGGGGAAATGAGATGTCTAGACAAGAGGTGAGATTGTCCTGGATCTGGTGCCCCAACAATGGAGGCGAAATGTGCACAAATGTCAGAGGTAATTATATAAACCTGAGAAGATTGGGATACTGGCTGTAGACATTAGAAAAGGAGCCAGGCTTGTGAATGAGTCTGAAGTCCCTAGTGTACGGGCATTTTGGATGCTAGCACTAATGAGTTGGGTAGATGACACAGTAGGATCCGGTTTGCATCTGGGTCTTGGACACGCTGAATGTGTGGTGCCCTTGAAACAGCTGAGTGGAGGTGTGAGCTGGGTGCCTGTATAGCCAGGCAGCTCAGAGACAGTCTGAACTGGAGACTCAAACTCGGGTCTCCATAGTTAGCTATAGTGGGGAATTCATAAACTGATTTTTAAAGAGAGGCAAAGGAGCATGTGTGGACTTCTGTAGACTCAAGTAGGCGGGATGGGAAGCTGGGAGGTGACCCTGGAAAGCGTTGCAAGGATAGAAGGACCAGTAGCATCTATTTCTGCAGATAGATGTGGATCACTGGGATGTGCACACATACACTGGATATCAAAAACAACATAAGCAGTGGCAGAGTCTAGAACACGCTCAAGTATCAGCGAGAATCATCTACTCAGCCAGGTGAGGCCACACACACAAGACAGAGGAGCTGAACCTCATCCCCGTTCTGCAGCAGCATCCCAGCAGCCTGACCACTTGGCACTGCGCTGGACAGAGCATCTCCCTGAATTGCATCTCATAAAACTAGCAACAGCACCCCTCCAAGGCTCAGGGAACACAGTAGAAGGAGGAGCAAAAAGAAGGCAAGAGCTGGTGTGTTGTATAACATGATCTTTCCAGTGTGACATGGATGCTGCACCCTTGAACCCACAGCAGCTGTGATTGCCTACAGGAGACCTGCTCGAGCCAGAAAGTGAGTGGCAATACAGCTCTATGATGCAGGACTGTTAGAAAGATGCCAGTAAAACAAGAGAGTACTCTAGACTGCACAGTGGGATTAAATGTGAGACAACTGGATTTTAGTTTTCCACCTTTAGGTTAGCATCTCGAATTCTGCTCCTTGCTAGATGGGTAACTTAGCGACTGAGCTTCTCTGTGACCAATTGTGGCTTACTGAGCTGCAGTTTCTAGCTGTCAGAGGGGATTTCCTATAACTTCAGTGATAATGCATAGAAACAGGGGTCTCAGCATCCTTCATGAGCAACATGGCTGACCAGCAGCAAGACACTGTTCTAAACAAAGATCTTTAAATCCAGCGTATGTACCTAAAATCACAACCCCTGTGCAACTGCCTTATCCACCTGCTCTAAAAATAATGCTAATTCCGTAAGATTAAAATGTCACTTTCTCCTTCTTTTAAACCGAATCATCCAACCTTGCGAGGATTACAGGTTTTGTGGAGATTTTTGAGCCAAAGGAATCATTGAGAAAACTAAGGCAAGAATGCCATCTTGGGGCTTCTGCTGACAACACAGTCTACCTGAGCAGCAGATGCCAAAGGGAGGAGCTTCCAGAGGTTGTCACCACAGCAACAGGCGGTCTCCCAGGGCTTTCCCCCACTCCCCATTTTAACCATCATCCTACAGTTAAGCAAAGGCTGACAAGTCGACTAGTTCACCAGACTTGGGTCTGGCCTCTGCTTATATTGACCTTGCAGCCGGATCAAGCTCAGCTTGTGTATGCTTCAGGGTATCCTCTCTAGAGACGTTCTGGATGACAGGATGGCTTGAAGTCCAGGTTCCTTCATTTCCCACCCATCTTTTCTGCCCACCCTTCTCTCTCTAGTTCAGATGAGACAGAACCACTTGGGTTTTGTTAGATTTGGGGATGTATGGGGTCAGTGGCTTACAGAAGCAACTCCCAAGATTGGGTAAGTGACAAAATGCTTTGGTGGGAGTGAGCTTTATTCCCTGATACAACAGAGTTACAATCTGTTCACTTGCATAATTGTCTCCTGGTAACTTTGCTTGGGTCATGAAACATTATGGTTAGGATTTTTCCTGAATTTTAATAACATCTTACCTGTATTTCCTAAAGACGGGTGAAAATTCAGCCAAACTGGCAGGGACTCTTGTAGCCGATAATTTACAATTTTAATTTTTGCATATTTCCTTTCTTAATTGTTTAAAATGAAATATTGCTTCAATTTGTCTAGTTATCTAGATAATCCAGTGCTTTAGAGATACAATACACAATGAGGAAGAAATTGACAAGATGTAAACACTTTGCATTTTGGCTTTGACTATAATCACATCTATGACCATCTCCACCAAACCCAGTATGACTTTAAATTTTTGTTTATTATTGTAGAGTGAAGGCATATGCCACCGTACACAGAGGGAGATCTGAGGAGACTCCATGCCATCGGTTTTTTGTTTGTTCTGTTTTGTTTTATGTTTTGTTTTATTTTGTTTTGTTTTTTTATTTTGTTTTGTTTTTTTTCTCCAAGGATTCTAGTAAAGGCGATTTACCTGCTCTGTTTGTTTTTTTTTGTTGTTTTGTTTCATTTTTTAGTATAGAATAGAGTTTATTCAGGGGATGGGGAGGGGAGTTAAGAGGGTAGTAGAGACAGAGAAAGGGGTGGAGAGAGAGAGAGAGAGAAAGAGAGAGAGAAAGAGAGAGAGAGGAGAGGCACATGGAGAGAGAGTGGTGAGGGGAATAGCTCTCTCTTAGTTTCTTTTCCTATGATAAAATACGCTGACAATAGCAACTTATGGGAGAAAGGTTTTCTTTTAACTTATGGTTCAACATTTCTTATAGGGAGAAACCCAAAGCAAAGGTATGACGCAGCAGGTCACATCATGCGTGTAGTTAGAAGAGAGCAGTGAACGCATGTACTATAGCGCTCAGCATGTGTAGATGTGTGAGAAACTGTTTATGTTCACATATATGCAAGTGCCCATGCTGTCCAGGAGATGACATCAGATCCCCCAGGGCTGAAGCTACAGGCAGTAGTGAGCCACCCAGTTGGTGTTAGACACTGAACTTGTGCCTCTAACCACCAAGGAATCTCTTCTGAACCCTCAGAAACTTAACCTTAGAGTTCAAACCAGAAGATGTTCTAGATAGACTTTTGCTTTCCTATTTCTTTCTTGAAAATCTAAGCGTCACAGGGGATCAGTGTGGATTTCAGCCTCTTGCTTACCTTTAACTAAAGACCCGGTACTCAGAGATGGAAATAAAAGCCCAGAAGGTATGGATAGCCCCTGCCGTGCAAGAAGGGCTGGAGGGCAGACCCCAGAATCAATGTTTTAAACAAATCTGCATGTGATGACACACACTACAGTCTTGGTGTCGGGGAGGTGGAGGCAGGTGGATGCTGGGGGCTTGATGACCAGCCAGCCAAACCTACACAGTCTGCTCCTAGCCAGATCTTATCTCAAAAGTAAAGGGTGGACAGTGCCTAAGGTTGACACTCGAGATGGATATCTGGCCTCTATCCACCCACATACATGTATGCAACTAAATACATACTGAGTGCATAGGTATACACAATATTAAAATTATATGTTAATTTCAAGCATTAGTATCAAAAGTGATCACTTAGTATCAAAATGGGCATTTTCACACATTGTTGGTAGGCATGTGCCATATGGGCTCCTTTGTGTTTAGATAACTAAGTGTTGATACAGGTATCTGGTATGA
>JADRCC010575292.1:0-26706 GCA_019843855.1 Hylomyscus alleni
ACGACTTATCCACAGGCCAGCTGCTGGAGGCGACTCCACGGTTCCTTCTTCCCAGGTGACTAATTTGTAATAAGTTGACAAACAAACAAACAAAAACAAAACAAAACAAACTAACCGGCAGAGTGTATTTCGTGCAACTCTGAGAGCCCCAGGGCTTCTGCCTCTGAGTGGCACCCTGTTCTCAGGCCCTGTTTCCATTCCAGGTCTCAGCCACAGTGCCCCTCGGACCCTCAACTCAGAGAGTGTGTATGATGGCTTCCGGTCTCCTCTCAGAGAGTGCCACCTCCTCTGATTTTTTTCTCTCCTGACTCTTACAAGAAACCACAAATGTCCTCAGTAACACCACCAGCTGTCACAATTACTGGAGCACCCATTACAGTAAGGGGCCTTTCTGAAGGAGGAGTACCAGGCAGGTCGACCTAGCATGCAGTTCTTAGAAAAACTTCCTCTGCTTCAGGCTGGCTTTTCACCTGGGTCCTGCTCGCTGTCTACCTTTAGAAGGGACGCTCAGCGTGGAGTCAGGTCTTATGTCTTTTTCCTGAACATATGTCAACATCATATTTCCATATCATTTCTTGGCACTCCCCTCTGTCTTTCCTGTCATTCTGTCCTCAGGGAAGCCCAGCATAGCACTCCCACAGCAAAGCTAAGGGCGGCTGTTGTTGGGAGCAGGGGCTGGAGCTTTTCTTGTGGGGTGTGTAGGGTGAGGAGCTTCACAGACGTTAGTCAGTCAGTCTTTGAAAGGAACAGGCATAGCAGTGTGTGTGTGTGTGTGTATGAGAGAGTCTGTATGAGTGTGTGTGTGTATTTGTATATGAGAGAGAATCTGTATGAGTGTGTGTGTGTGTATGAGAGTCTGTATGAGTGTGTGTGTGTTAGAGAGAATCTGAATGAGTGTGTGTGTGTATGAGAGTCTGTATGAGAGTGTGTGTATGAGTGTGTATGTGTATGAGAGAGAGTCTTATGAGAGTGTGTGTGTATGAGAGAGAGAGTCTATATGAGAGAGAGAGTGTGTGTGTGTGTGTGCAGTCTCCCCTATCTGCGCCATCCCTTCCCTCCTCTCTCTCTTTTTCCACCTCACACTGCTGTTTGCTTAAACACTGCTCTGCTGGGCTGTTTCTCCCTACATTCTAAGGCTTTGGGAATAACTATACTGCAAACTATTTGGTGAGGCTCAAATCCACGCATTATCTCCTACTTAGGAGTTTCCAAAGGCGGCTTTGAGATGGATTCCCAGGGATGAGTAAGATCTGAAATCTGCCGGGTAATGTTTGTACACTGGCGCAGTGAGCAAAGCTGCCCGGGTCTGTGAGGAGCCAGGAGAGAGGGTGGGCAGGGCAGTCTCCAGGCTGGGGCTACAGAGCCCACTGTCCAGCCTGGAACTGCAGAAGCCTCTGTAGCAAGGAGTCTTCTTTAGACCCTGGGTCTCCTGACCTGGCCTGGCTGTGGACTGGGTTTGTTTTTTTTTGGAAGCCTAGGGCTATGTTAGTGATGCTTATCGTCCCAGAGCTCTGGGGGAAGCCAGGGCTTTCTGCAGCGTGGATTCTACAATTAATATCTGATGCCATAGGCTACCCCTGACACCTGGAGGGCTCCCTGTGGCTTAGAGAATGCTCTCTTCTCTCTTTTCTGCATGGACCAGCCACCCAGCCAAGCCTTTGGGGTCGGGGTGGGGGGTGAGATAGGTTCTACTGAGCCTGAGTGACTGGGTTTCCGCTTGTTGCCAGCTGCAGGGCTGCTCAGAAAAACCAGTCCCATTCTCCTGTAGGACTGGGTGGTCACTCACCCTCGACCCATGACAAAGCCTGCTCCTAGGCTCCTGTGTGTTCCACGAGTGTGACGTAACAACCTCCTCCCCTGGGACTTGTGACTTCTAGCCACTCTCCTCTGTGCAGTGCCAGGTGTCATGGGTCCGGCTTTCTCCACAACCTCAGGTGGGGACAACTGTCCTTGCTAACAATGCCAACATGAGGTATCATGATAGCTTCAGAGACAGCAGGGTGGGGTTCAGTGTCCCCACATGACAGGACATATGACCTCTAGGGGTTCACTTCTCCCTGCCTCAGAGCTGCTCCTATGGCCAAGGTCAAGGGGACAATGTGGGATGGGGGTTCTCTGCCATGCTAAGGTGCCTAGAGGGCCAGCAAAGGGCAGTGGGCCCGTGGAAGGGCAGCAGCTCTTGCACAGGGAACATCTGTGCCCAGTCACCCAGTCTCTCTCCCTAACAAGCTTAGCAGCCGCTTTAGTCTCGCTGCTGATGGGCCAGAGACATTCTTGTCTGTGAGCTTCTCCCAAATTCTCCACCTACAAGCAGATGATGCTCTGTAAGCAACTGCTTCAACCAAGGGAGTGCCCCGTTTAAAGGCACCTGAGGGAGAGGCCTTTTACAATGAGAATTATTGCCCTGCACTGTCTCCACTTGTGACTTTGGAGTCTGGCTTAGCACGTCCCTGAAAATGGAGATTATGTACCCTGGACAAAACCAGGAATTGTGTTGGTTAGTCTCCCCCACATTCTGGGAGACAGGACCAGGTCACAGCCGGCAGCCTGGCAGCCCAGCAGTCTAGCTTTTGGCAGTCTAGATTGGCAGGTTTGCTCAGCAGGACTCAGGCTACCAAGAGTGACCTGGGAGAAATGGTGCCTAGTGCTAGAGAGAGCCTTAGTCTCAGCCTCTTTGTATGTGACCATGACCTGGGACAGGCTGCCTCTATCTTCTCAGCTGTGACATGGGGTCACAGCTTCTTCCTCTAATGCTGCCGCGGTGTCCTAATTCCCCATGTGTGACCGTGAGGGATCTGCAGCCATGGGCTCTGAGCTCCCTGGCAGGCACAGCTAGGGGAGAGATCGGTGGGTTCTGCCGCTAGCCTTCCTGCTTGTTCAGCTTCCTGGGTGGCTGCTGTTGTGGGCTGTGCTGGCAGGCTGGAAGGTGGGGTGCTTTCAAGGCCCTTCTTGGGTGGGTGCTCAGCCATCTCAAAGGAAGTCATATCCAGGAAATGTGAGTGGCCACTGCTTCCTCACCACCGAGGCCCTGTGCCTTCTCTTCCTCTGTTTGCCCACCTCCCTCCCTGCTGTCTCTCTCTCCCCCTCTCTCCTTCCTTTCCTTATTCCCTCCCACTTCCTCTTCTTTCTCCCCTCCCTTTCCTCCCCATCTCCTTTCCTCCCCATCTCCCTTCCTCTCTACTCCCCGCCCCATAATCTGTGTCATAGAATTGGGGAGACTGATTTGGTGGCCTCTCTGGTCCTGGCCTCCCGTGAGTGTCGTCATAAAGAATTGCCTCAGGTCCTGTCCCATTTTGCCCTTCTCCCGAGGTGGCCACTCTCTGCACAAATGAACCCAGGAATGAACTCTGGGCCCCAGCCTGGTGGGGGGAGCCGAGTGGTGGTGGGGGGGCAGGCTCGCAGCTCAGCCCAACCACCCTTGGAAAGAAGTTGTTCCCTTGTTCAAATGACAAGAAGGAGGAGATGGGATAGATAGGACTGTTTGGCAGGCCCTCATGCTGAGCGAGACTGCGCAGCAGCCTCTCCGCAGCCTCTCCTCGCTTACCGTGGTGAGCTAGGCTAATTAGAGGGGCCTGCAGTCCCCGTGGTAATTTGCTTAAATGGAAGAAGTTGCTTTTCTCTCCTTTTTCTGTTCTCAGGAATTCCAGTTTTAGGCTTTGTCAGTCTCTAACCACCCTTAGCCCTCTGGGGAAGTGTTTGCTATGGAAATATGCAATTAATATTGCAGCGATCATAATTGCTAATTATTAAAACAATGCTACCCCCTTTTCCTGGCCTAGTTTCATGTTTAAAACCATTTAAATAACAGGGAGGCATTTTTTTTTTAAGGAGAAAAAAAGTTAAACACCAATGCTGAATTTGTGTAGAGCCAAACGGGATGGTCCCTGAGCTGCCCAGGGTTTGTCCTGGCATTCGGAAAGAAGATGTTCTTGTAAGCCCACCGAGGGCTCCCCTGGAGCTGTGCACCAGGCAGCAGTGATGGGAAAAGAGCATCCTTGTCTCTGGAACCCATTGCCATGGTGCAGCAAAGTCATTTCTCCTCTCTTTGACCGATCTGCATAAGGGTTCTAGATGGGTGACTCTTCTACATGGCCCTGCTCCCCACCCCTCACCTCTACCTAGCTGGCTTCTGTCAAGACTTGCCTGGAGAGAAGCAGCTGGGGGCTATTTTGCCCTCTGCTGAAGAGGAGTCTGCCCCTGATGAACAAATGCTATGACCCTTATTCATGCTTTCCACATGAAGACTTACTAAGCCCTTCATGACACCCCAAGCATCCCATTGGCAGAATGCCAACCCACAAACAAATCTTCCACACCCCTAGGGTTGAGCCCGATCCTTAGCCTGTCATGGGAAACCTCCAGGATCCAGGCTCAGTCAGGTCCTTGTTCTCTCTGCCTGTGGTGGGTGAGGACACTCCCAGAGCTCCCCCATCTTCTCCGTTTTACTCAACACTGTCGGTTTTATCCTTCCTTCTTCCCAGGATGTCTCTCCTCTCAGGAAGACTTCTCGGTCCTGTGAATTCTGCTGGTCAACGTGGCATCCCTCAAAAGGGCCCTACTGTGTACCAGATCCATCTTCACAGGTGTACTCCAGGCCTCCCTGAGTCCTTGGTGAGGACGAGAGTTGATGCCTACCTCAGGTACCTCCCCTCCAGGCCTTGACTCTGTGCTTTGCTGTGGCTCAGTGATGACTAAAGTCGTGATAAATACAATCTAGGAAACATATTAGGAAAGACATGACACCTGAAGGAGGGTCTTAAACTCCACTGGGACAAAATGCCACAGACTAGATGGCCTCCAGGGACAGAGATGTCTCTACGAGAGTTCAGGAGGCTAGGAGTGTGAAGCAAGGTGTCACAGGGCCTTTGCCCTCTGAGAACTCCAAGAGTGCTAAGGAAGTGGATGTAATATTTCATGTTTCTAAAACTCAAGTATTTTGAACAATGGTAGGGCCACAGTTCAAAGATGGTGAGGTCACAGGGCTCCCCGATTTCTGACACTGACAGGTGACATGGTCGTTTAGAGCCAAGTTATAATGAGATGGAGTTGACAGAGGCAGTTGACTGTTACGGATGTGGGCGTTAGAGGGGAAGACATGTGCAGGATATAGTTTTAGACTCTGTTCAGTGAAATGTACTGTATCCCCTTCCTTGGGATGTTTGCTATAGTCATATTAGGAAGATGGAAAGATGCTAAGCGACAGGGGCACAGGAAGCAGGACGGTCCACAGTAGAGCTCAGAGGGGTGAAGATTCTTCAGGGAGTCAGCTAAGGCCTGCCCTTCCTTGGGTGGGATGATGTCATGCTCTCAGTCTACAGAAGACTGGAAGGAGTGGATGATAGTCCCATGGCATCTCTGGGGGCCCCTTCAGGCCAAGGTGGAGCATCTGGAGGCATGTAAGAAAACAGGTAAAAAGCTGGTTAAACCCAGCTGTGGGTTGAGGAGCTGGTTTATCCAGGAAAGTGCTTGCTTGCTTTGCACACCTGAGAATGTGAGTGTGATCTCCAGAACCAATGTGAAAAGAGACAGACATAGCTGTACATGCTTGGAATCCCAGCATAGAGACTGCAGAGGAGGACAGGGCCCTGGGGTTCATTGCCCAGTCAGTCTAGCCTACGTAGTAAGTGGTCATGTATCAACAACCAAAAAGGTAAGTTGGAGATGGGAGAGATGGGTTTGCAGTCAAGAGCAGAGGATCCAGGATTGGTTTCCAACACCCACGTGTCTGCTTACAACTATCTTCAACTCCAGTTCTAGAAAATACAATGCCCTCTTCTGGCCTCTGCAGGCACCAAGCACACAGCTAACACGAATGCCAGCAAACACTCAAACACAGTGTCTTAGTCAGGGTTTCTATTCCTGCACAAACATCATGGCCAAAAAGCAAGCTGGGGAGGAAAGTGTTTATTCAGCTTACACTTCCACATTGCTGTTCATCACCAAAGTAAGTCAGGACTGGAACTCAAGCAGGTCAGGAAGCAGGAGCTGATGCAGAGGCCATGGGGGGATGTTCCTTACTGGCTTGCTTCCCCTGGCTTGCTCAGTTTGCTCTCTTATAGAACCCAGGACTACCAGCCCAGGGATGGCACCACCCACAAGGGACCCTACCCCCTTGATCACTAATTGAGAAAATGCCCCACAGCTGGATCTCATAGAGGCACTTCCCCAACTGAAGCTCCCTTCTCTGTGATAATTCCAGCCTGTGTCAAGTTGACACACAAAACTAGCCACTACACACATCAAATAAACTTCAAACAAAACCAGGTGATGGCACCAGAAGAATGACACCCAGTGCTGGCCTCTGGCTGCTACATGTCCATGTACGCATGTTGAAACTAGTTGAAATTCAGGCATGATGCTCCCCGATTGCTATCCTAGCACTTGGCAGGCAGAGGCAGGATAATCCCGCATCCCCAGGTCAACCTGGGACACAGCGTGATGTCTCAACCCTCCTACCCTCAAATGAACAAACAAGCATAAACAATACACACCAAGGTCTCCTTACCAGAGAAATGTCTTCCCATTAAGTACAACAAGTATGCCCTAATAGAAATTATTGAAAAATGTAGATTTCCATGCTCACCGCTTCCCAACACAATTACGCATTCTCTTTCTCGTGCCCATTCTTTGGTTAGGTACTTGGGTTTCTGGACTAAGGCAGTTCCATACTTGACACTAGGCAGGCCGAGGCTGAGACAAATAGCCCAGCTGAATCAGGGGACCCCGAGACAGACGAGCTTCTCCCGGGCTCTAGCATCCTCGGGCATCCTTCTTTTTCTTGAGGATACACCTGTGAGGTGCTAGTGTTCTTGGGTGATTAGGTCCAGAGGTATGGTGGCAGCCCTACACTATCATCTGCTGTGCCAAGGGCACTGCGACACTATTCCAACCAGACAGAGACCACTGCTTCCTCCTGGAAATTGGGCTTGGTTGATAATTCTGGGTCCTATGGGATTGGGTATATTTTGCATTTATCAGAGGGGTGGGACTGGAATCTATCTACATAGCCCATCAATTAGGGAAGACTGGGTCTTTTTCTAATGTACAGCACACGTTTCCCTCGGCCGGGCTTGCCAGTCAGAGACCTGAGTGCTGACATTTCATAGAAAAGTCAGAATCATTCACAGATACGTTCTTGGGGTCACTCACCCTGTGAGCAGGTTTGGGGCTTCAGTCTTGCGTCAGGCAATGCACTAGTGGGGCGGGGGATGGTCAGCAGCATTTCTTCCTTGAGCTCGCTGTCCACTGGAAGGCAGACCTTACCCTGGAAATCAAAAGAGTCATGGTGGTCATATTACAGGATGATGGAGATGAGGAAGAACCTCGAGAGCTAAGCAGCAAGGAGGGAGGGCCCACCTTTCTCGGCTGCTAAATGGAAGCTTCCTTCCCCAGGAGTAGGCATCAGAGCTTCAGTTCCAAAATGAAAGAGGAGTCATCAAAGAACAGCCAGGCGCTGAGGGTGGGTCTAAGCAGGTATGGTGGAGGTGGGCCATGGCCCTGGGGACCCAGTCAGGGTGCCTTTGGCTCTTTCTTTTCTTGTGTGAGGGACTAAACTCAGGGTCTTGGGAATGCTAGGTGAGCGTTATACTTCCGAGCCACACTCCAGCCCACAATGAGGCATTTTGAGTAGGTAGACAATGGGGTCAATGTTGCTCCTGCAATCTCTAACCTAGAGAAAGGGGGCAGGGAGATGCTTATCTGTTCTGGATGGGGGGTGACACTGATTAAGGTTCCATTCTACTTTGTCCTTGTCCCCTAGCAAAGGGCGCTGCTCAGGTTTTTATTTTGAGAACTTCTGGGAGGTACACTCGGTTCTTCTTCACATGTCCTTAATGGAAACACGACCTTATTATATAGTGAATGTCATTTGCTCAGTCCAGTTCTTTAGCGTCTACAAATATCTGTATTGCTTACCGTGGGGAAGGTGAGAAGTTACGGAACTGGCCTACTCTGACAGCCAGTTCCTAAAAGCTACCATGTTGGGTTGCAGTGTCTAGGGCTTGGATGTAGATGAAGGTTCCCATCAGAAGCAATTCTCCACTTTAACTTTTGGAAAGAGCAATTAGCCCATGGCAGGAAGGACTTGGGGTAGGACTTAGGAGACAGGATAACAGCTGGGCCTGGTGTCTCAAGCCAAGCGTGGCCTAGCAGAGATGGGAGTTCACAGCCAACAGATAAGGAGCACAGTCCCCCTCCTGCTGCTCTGGCTGGAGGAGAGGCACACAAGCAGTTCAGGGGATCTGCCACTGTCAGAATCCTTAGGAGTGGAGGTCCATCAAAACCCTAGCATAGGCCCTTGCTTGAGCACAGCTGTGGATTCCCAGCTAAGGCTGGTGGCTGTGGTCCAGTCTGCTGACATTCTGGCAGCAGACTGGTGGAGGTGGTGGTTGTGGTAATAGGGCACAGGGGCCAGTGGCCTGTTGGAGCTTGCTGGTCTGTGACTATATATGCTGGCTGTCCACTCTATTGAGTACCAGACATAGCCTGGATGTGCTGGGGGATGCTATGCTCTGAGAGCCACTCACTCGGCCAGTCCAAGGAGCAGGGGCTCTGTCTGCCCCATCTAATGTTGAGGGAAAGGAGACTGCTTTCTCTCCCTTTGCTGATCTGAACCCATACACTCGATGATGGAGTTGGCATCCCACACAGCTGCCCTCCAATGGGTAAAAGTAACCGTGAATGTCCCTCCCAGCACCCAGATACCATTTTCCTCCTCACATAAAAGGAAATTAAATGAACAAACCTCTAATAAAACCTGAAAGGCTTAGGTGTAAGCCAGGAAGCAGGGCTGTGAATGCGAGTCGGCGGTCTCAGCTGGCTGGAAGTGTCTCTATTCTATGTCAAGCAATTAGGAATGGGTTTCTATTAGCTGGCGACTTTGTTCGCAGCCACCAGAGAAATGAGGGCTTTGCCAGCAGCACCGGCCAGCTCTCCTGGACTCTCAAATC
Organism: Hylomyscus alleni; assembly: GCA_019843855.1. Classification (NCBI taxonomy): domain Eukaryota; kingdom Metazoa; phylum Chordata; class Mammalia; order Rodentia; family Muridae; genus Hylomyscus; species Hylomyscus alleni. The sequence continues at coordinate 8,949 of JADRCC010575292.1, forward strand.
AGTTACAGGTGTTAAAGGGTTGTAAGTCTTTTGTCTGTGTGTTGAATATGTGCAAGGGTTTTGCAGTTGCTGGGCCCTTAGCTGTAATGTTAATGCGGGACTGGGTAGACTCACTCACTCAGTCAATCATTTATTCTCTCAGCTTCGAGTTGTCACAAGCTCTACATCACCATGTGTGTACAGGTGAAATCAGGTAGTTAAGGGATCAAGGAAGAAGATCTCAACGAATGTCATAGAGTGCAAGGCAGGAGGATGGTTTCTTGGGGCTCCGTGGAAGAGGGGTGTCCCCTTATCCTGATGTTAGAAAATTCACAGAGAAAAGAACAAGCTATGTGGACTCAAAAATGACGCACACCAAGGGACAGATGCTGCTTAGGAGACAGCAAGGAGGCTGGGCTATGTGAAGGGACAGAGGGGATGGATGAATGGAGGCTATGTGGACCTCAGAGCACCTTCTTCTCCCTGCTGCAAGTTTTGCGGTTCACCTTGCTGTCTCATGACCTGAGAATGGATTCTGGCTGGAGCCTCACAGAGCCGACCCCTGGGAACACTTTGTGCTAAGTCCTCACGTTGTCTCTGAAGCTGACCCCATGACCCTTCATCTCCAGCACTGGGTCCCACTTGGAAAACAGCCCTCAGTCCACAGAGCTGGGACATCCCCTGCAGAGCCATATGGAGTCATGTTTGGAAGGCAGTCAGTCTTCCGTCCAAAGGTACACGGGATGCCGAGAGCTTGAGTTTAGCTGTTGGTAGGTTGGGTGTGCCACCACAGGGTGTGTCTGGGCAGGGGCTAGGAGGCTCCCTCTTGGTGGAGATCCTTGTACAGTGGTTGCACAAGGAGGCTGAGAGAAGTCTGGGTTCCCCTGTCCTTCTGATTTAGCCTTTGTCCTATAGTCAAGGCTATAAATGGCAGATGGTCCTGCAGGGGCTGAAAAGCAAGGCTAGCCAACACAGCCGCCCTAGGTCTACTGCACAGCTCTAGGGATGCCTCATGTGCAGTAGTGCATCTGGGACTACAGAGGCACCACTGTAGCATCCCTGCGGGTAGCCCTGTTCCGAGAGACAGTTAACTGAAGAGAAAAACTCTTTTAGAACATGTCGGCCAAAGGGGTGGCCTAACAGAGATCTGCACACAGCCCTCTCTCCTCAGAGCTGGTTTTGACCTCTGGAATTTGTAAATCATGGATAATCTGCTTCCAAGTTTCTCTGGGAGAAGACCCAATGTCTTGACCAGGATTGTCTCTTAGAATGCTTCTTCCACCCGCAGAGGAGAGTTGGGGGGCCCCAGGTGCGGCCAGGGGAAGAAGTAGTGTTGGGGTTTTGGGAGAAGAGCAGATGGCCCAGCAAACTAGTCAGTTAATCCAACCAAATTATGGCAACAGATGTTTGAAGATGTTTATATTCAAATTCAAACTGTTAGGTCTCTTGGAAGCACCAACCAGAATGGGGAAGTTCGGGGCTCTCTCTCTTAATTAAAGCAAAACCAAAACTAAACAATCATTTTTAAAATCGGAGGCCCAGCACTGAGTTGTCAGAGATCAGCTGCAGAGACCCTGACTGTCCGTCGGCCAGCAGGGTCAGCCCTGGCAGAACCGCTGCGGGTGTTGCAGAGCACAGCCCACTCCGTTGGGAGGGCGGTCAGCCACCCAGCAGGTGGGGTGAAGGATGGGAGCCCAGTAATGGTGTTCAGGACGCCCACCAGTGCTGGCCGGCCAGCCTCAGCTCAGCATCATCGAGGAGAGGGAGCATTATTGATGCTCTTGCCTCGGGGATGGAGAGTCGGTAATGGATGGCGGATGGGGGATGAGCTTTGTCATCAAACAAGGGGCCTGAAAGATGGTCGGCGGGAATGCTATCAGTCATGCCTTGATCAAGATGTAAGACTCAAGGTCTTGCCTTCCCTTCCTCTCCACTCCCTCCTGGGTGGGAGGCATCAGGGCCACGGTTCCTCCCCAGCTCCTGCTCCTCCCTGCCCAGCAAGCTCCCATACTCCTCCTTTCTCTCCTTTAGCCCTCCCCTCCTGCCCTTCCCCTCTTCCTCTCTTTGTTCTGTCTTTTCTGTTGTTCTTCCTTTTCCCGGTCTCTCTTCTTCCAGCCTTCCTGTTCTTTCCCCCTTCTTTTCTGTCTCCTCTCTCTCTCCTCCTGACCTCCCTCCATCTCTCTTTTGTATTTCTCTTGCTTGTGGCCCATGTTCTTCCTCCTTCCCGACTTTATCTGGCCCAGTGAGCAGTGGGGACGAGTTCTGTATCGAGTCAGCTGGTAAGGGAGAGAGGTTCTCCACAATCACTCTCCTCTCCTGCCTCTCCACTAATGCCATTAGAACAGATCTGCAAGTGCAGGCGCAGCTACAGGGACACAAACAAGCCCTCAGTGTCCTCAGCCCTCTATAGATCCGGTACCCCAGCTCCATCAGCCTGAGCTGCCTGCACTGGCTCCCAGAAGCACACACTGCCTCCTTCTGAGACCCTGCTTTCCACTGCCCCAGACGGAGTACTGCCCCAAATAACAAAGGCACCAAGAACTGCCGCCATCCCCTTCCCCCTGGACGAGGGCTGTCTGAGCAAAACTGGGACACTGCCACACTGTCGGGAGAAGCTCCATCTTCTCCAGCCTCCCCTTCCTCTGCATTTTGTTCCCATACTCTGGGCAAAGGGGACCAGCCAGCACCAGGTTAGGTCAGTCCTCCCATTCTGAGGAGTTAGACACATGAAACGTTCACACGTCAGTCCTCACATTCCGAGGACACACGAAAGAGTGTCGGAACAGGGCAGAACTCCAGGTGTTATCCGGAAGGGACAAGCAGTATATTACTTGGGACAGGAGATCCTGGTGTCTTTGAAGTCACAGAATGTGGGATGATCACACTATAGATGGGGCTGGTCTTTCTATGTTCATACTGGACAGAGACACCATTAAGCTAGACAAGGCACCTCACCCCATGCCCAGGATGTGTACAGGGCTCCAAGAAGCCAGGGAGCTTGTGGATGCTGGTTCTCTCCGCACCTACTTGGAGAATCCTCAGGATTTACACACTTGCCAGTAGGGCCTCACTTCGTGCCGCTAGTCGGCAGTTTTTGCAAGTCTCTAAGGTCCGACAAAGTCAGCCATCTTGCCCTAATCCGTCTACTTTGCTCGATGGATGAGCTGGAGTCTCCCACAGATCCATTTATTCCAAAGGCCATGCCTTCACATCCCACCCTGGCTTGGGAGAGGCCTCTTCCACAAAGGGGTGACACTGAGGTAGAGGGTGGTGGAGACATATTGTGGGTGTGCACTCTGGCACATGTTTCATGGCTGTTCTTACTGTGCCCCTTTCAGTCCACTGGGAAGCCAAGAGTGACTCCAGTGAAAACACTTACATCACTGTAATTGGCAGAATCAGGGGCTTTTGTTCCCAGAGAGCTGGCCATTAAAGTCACCAGCACACGACTAAGGCTGATCCACGGGTGGGTAACACAGGTAGGGAATCCATATGGATGTAGGTCGTGACCTTTGCAAGACAGGAGGCAAGAGAACTGAAATAGCCACTCTTTCAGGAAGTCCCTCCTCTGGCAAAGAGCACCCGAGGTGAGGAGGTGGGGTCGGAGAGCAGGGTAACTGGCTTCCAGAAAGAACAGGTGCATTAGTGGTCCCCAGGGAGCCACAAAGCTAGCTAATGTCTGTACCTAATGCCTGATGGAGCAGCCGCTCAGGTCTCCTGGCCCCAGCTTATGTAGGTGGGATGAGAAGGAGCCAGGGGTATTGGTGATTACAAAATCAATGTGGAGGAGGGTGTGTCGGATTTAGTCAGGGGGAGCCAAGGAAGGGGACTGGCTGCTTGCCTCCTGCCTCTCATCCCCATGTTTTACATTTTTGCGGACCTTGCAGGCTCTGGGCAGGTAGAGGCTCTGTGGGTACTTGCCTTGTGCCAGACTCTCTGTAACAGATCCACCTCCTGAAATGTCTACTCACATAGACTTGGGTCAGAAACAAGCACTGGGTCAGGCTGTGCAGCCAGCAGGGATGATGGCTGAGCACTGCATTCAGGTACGTGTTAGTCTCACCCCAGCTGCCTCCTTTTCTTGAAATGCCTCCAGCCCCTTCCCAGCTGTGCGCCCTTCCACTGAGGTCCCACCCACACTCTCTCTCATTCTTCCCTACACAGTGACCTGTTATCCACCTGCTCCCTCACCTGTAAAGGGAAGTTCACAGGTTTGATTTCTGCACCCCGAGTTTCTATCATGGCATGCTATCATGGATGAGAGGGGAAAAAAAAAGTCAACAAGAAAGCCAGGCCAGTTGAGGCATGGAGGAGATGTGGCTCAGCCAGGCACGGAGGGGAAGAACAGCCAGGCAGGGGTCCAAGCCAGGGCCAGTATGACCCCCGTGGTTCAAGAAAGTGGACTGTCCCACAGGCCCAAGGTAGAACATAGTCAGGTCAGTTAGTCCAGTGGAAACTCTTATCCCATGAGCTGCAGACTGTGAGGTCAAGGCTGAAAGGAAGGGAGTGGGGAGGGAAGGCTCTGTGGGTGATGCTGGGGTGGGCTGGAGTGACACATCCAGACAGGAGAACTTCTTGCCCCATAGCCAAATGGAGACCTGAAGTCAGGAAAGGAACGATATCCCCCGAATAAGGAGAGGTGTCTATAGCTTTGCTTCCAAGACTGAAAATACCCTGAAATCTAGAATCTGACACCTTTGTCAGCCTTGGCCATCCACACATGGGCTACTAAGATACCCGTGTGGCAGACAGAAGAATGTCTCAGAAATGTCCATGTCGCATGTCTGTCATCACAGCCTTGGCTACATAGCAGTTTTGAAGCCAGTCTAAGCGATATGGGAGACACCCACCCCCCCCATCTAACAAAAGAAAATAAATAAAAAACTAGTCAATTAGTGTTCGTGTCCTAACTCTCAGAAGCGGTGAACCTGTGAGTGCTAAAAGAGACTTGGCAGCTGTATTTAGCTAAGGATCCTGAGATGAACCATGACCTGGGCTATCTGACATGGCTACAGTAGAATCCTGTAAGAAGGTGGCTGAGCTGGGCAACGCAGTGCGGTTGATAGGGATGCAGGCACCCCTCTGAAGCTGGAAGATGTCTCCTGCTGGTACCAATACCACTAACACTTTGATTTTAGCTCCTTCACACTTATTTGGGACTCCTGGCTTCCAGAAATAAACTTGTGTTGCTTTTGACACCAAGCTTGTAGTTGTGTATTATAGTCACAACAGGACACACATACCTTTCATTTTTTATTTTTTATTTTTTATTTTTGGTTTTTTGAGACAGGGTTTCTCTGTGTAGCCCTGGCTGTCCTGGAACTCACTCTGTAGACCAGGCTAGCCTCGAACTCAGAAATCGCCTGCCTCTGCCTCCCAAGTGGTGGGATTAAAGGCGTGCGTCACCACTGCCTGGCTCACACATACCTTAAGCTTGTAGTAGAGTGTTATAGTTGTAACAGGACACAAATACAACCAGAGCTAGCCACAAGAGTCATAACCCCTGGGTCAGTGATGCTGGAAGATGCCCAGCCTCTTCTTTTTATATAAAGCCACATGGCGTCTTCTTTAGTTACTTGGAACTTCTGAACTTGAGCTGCAGGAACTCACTGTGGCCTGGAAAAATCTCGCCTTAGACTGTCTGCACTTCTGGCATCTTCTTAGTCTGTATTTTTCCCCCCTTTGGTGCCATTTCTATCTCCAACCCTCAACTGCACTCTGCAACAATGGCTATGCTCAGTGTGCTTCTTGTCCGCTGCTGCTTCTGTGCGCCCATTTCCTCATCGCTGGCAAGTGAGTGTCTTGTAACCAGGGTGCCCTTGTCACGCAACTGACCCTGCTCTCTCTTTCTCTGTAGTGCTTCTTCCCCAGTGATGCGTGGACCACTCTTCCCACTCCCTAGGCTGAGAACTCTATCACATGGGAGCTTAGAGTGTGTTCATCACTCCGCATGGTACCCGGCCCCGAGTGGATGCTCAGTATCTCTCACTAGATGGGCAGATGGGTAGACAGATAGGTGGGTAGATGGCCGGGTGGGCAGACACGTGACTGAGTAAATGGGGATGAATGGGCACATGGATGGGTAAGCTGGTTAAATGGGTGGATGGGTGGGTAGATAGATGGACAGATGGGCAGATGACCGGACAGATGGATGGGATGACAGAGGATGGGTATGTGGATAGGCAGGTGGACAGATGAGTACTTCTGAAAACATCCTGAGGCCTTCAGTTGACACGAGAGCTTGCGCTCCTTTTTGGAAAGGGACACTCCACTCTCTCAACAGTTCAGTGCTTTGAGCATTTTCTTGGTGCCAGCCTCTTCCAACAATGGAGACATAACCATCCTCGCTTTGTGACAAGGGGAAACAGACTTGTGGCAAGACGCATGGTTTGCTTAAAGCCATAGAATCAGTGGATATCTAGGCTGAGAATCACCAAAGCGGGTCCACAGAAAATGGATTTAAACATCCCAGGGTTGGATAGGGTGCTTTGGTTCAAGAGTATACATGAAGAGAGATGGCAGAGACCCCTAAAATCACAGCTAGAGGGCCCATTTGCTTTGTGTGGACTCAAAGGCTTTCCATGTCAAGTCTGCCCCAATAACCACCGTGCTCAAGGGGTCCATTCCCTGTCAGTGAGCCCAGTCCGTGGCTCATTTCTGGTGCGGCGTTGATCACCTGGCCATGGAGACATAAAATACCCTTGGTACAGCACAGCTTTTATTGACTCTTCAAATTGCCTTCTGTCATCTGAGGTGGGGGAGTCATAAATTGTCACCAGCCTTATGAGTTTCTCTTCAGTGGGACCCAGGCAGAGGTGTGTGTGTGTGTGTGTGTGTGTGTGTGTGTGTATGCTCGAGTGTGCATGTGTGCTGGAAAGATCGAAGTGACCTTTACCCTATAGACTGAACGAATACTTTAGAGACAGTTAGCTGTAGCTATCTTCATCTGCTTGAGGAAGACAGATGCAGGCTCTTCGAGGCGCTGGAATTCTCTGGAGTCCTTCTTAGGAATGACAGGGATCATGTAAAATACCTCCATCTTCATAAAACAGAAGAAAGGGAACAGACGAAGCATTTTGTCCGAGTAATCCCATTAAGGGAAACGCAGAGACACAACTGGAATTTGGGTCCAGACCCACAGTGCTTTTTCTAGAAAGATGGCAGGATATTACAGTGGGGAAGCCCAACTTGAGCAAGACAAAACTGCCCCAATCTTCTCTCGGCCACTCAAATGCAATGGCAGGCAAGGAGCTCAACTCTTCTGTGCTTTATTATTTTTTTTATTTTATTTTAGATTTATTTTATTTTATGTGTGTGTTTTGTCTGCATGGATGCATTTGCATCACATGTGTGCTTGGTGTGCACGGGAGCCAGAAGAATTGCAGTTGTGGAGTTGGGCTTGTGGATGGTCAAGCACCACCGTGTGGGCACTGGGGAGGGACCCTGATCCTCTGAAAGGTCAACCAGGGCTCTTAACTGCTGAGCCATCTCTCCAGCCCTGTGTTTTAGTTCTTCGTTGGAAATCTGTGATCAATGAAACCCCCTTTTAAGGTTACTTGTGGGGAATAGATGAAGCACCATCCACAAGTGTCCTGATGAGTCCTTGCCTGCCGTGTCTCATACTCGAGGGTTGAGAAAGATTTTTCAAAGTGAATGGCTAAGTGCAAGCTGAACCAAAAAGGACTGACCAGCTACTCTTGCCCAAAGAGCTCCACCATGTATCTCAGCACGATTCCTCGCAGACTTTTGGGGCATTCCTGGATGTGTTCACATTGGATCCCCTCAAATCCTCACTTGATCTCCATCCTCCCTTCTAACTCTTCTTTGCCATTAGATTTTTCCATTCTGTGTCCCCTACTGAGCTTGATGCCTGAGTCTTGCTGGATCTGCAAGCTGTGCTCCAGGCCCAGTACCTCCTGCTTTCTCTGCCTACTGGCTGTCCTCCATGCACACTGCTGTCTTCCTTCCTGTGCCTTCTCCCTTCTGTGGTTCAGTTCTCCCACGGCCTTCCCTCCAGCCACTGAGCTTCTCTAGTGCTAATTTTGGAGACCTGTCTGCTTCATTAGGCACTGTCAGGCCCCTCTCCTCTTCCTGCCTCACAGGGCTGGCTTGTTACCTTTTCAAACAGGCACTCTTTAAATATTTGGATGATACTCGTTCTGTGGAGAGACGTGGAGAAGGTCACAGGCAAGGATGGCTTGGGGGTAGTCTCTGAATTTGCTCTACTCTGGATTCACATGATCAGACTCCATGTAGATACAGTCTCTTAGGTACCCAGCCCTACCTTCTCACAGTGCTCCATCAGCAACTTCATAGCGCTCCTTCAGCAGCCTCTGCCGATGCCCTAAAATGGTCCCTAGGCTCCCAGTCCTCCCTAAACACACTTTCTCCCGTTGGGGAAAATGCCTTTTTCAACTTTATACATGGTGAGAGTTTGTTCTCTGCCAATGTCCGCATGCTCTGTCAGCTCATTTTGTCTTGCTTTTCCTTGAAGTCAGGGGAGCCTTGCTTCTTCTAGGTGGTCTTAGCCCATTGGGGATGCTCCATATTTAACTCCTCCCTCTTCTGCTGCTATGTATTTTCCTATGGCACCCAGCTACCCCCACGTGTCAACTCACACCAAGTACTGTTGACCCTTGAATTGGTATCTCCCATGTACACCTCTGGATAGACTTGGTTGTCCAATTATCTGACAGAATCTCTTCCCAGGCATCTTGAGACTTAGCACAAACTGCAAGGTCCCCAGTCTGTGCCTTTTCTTAGGGTCCCTCCAGAGGCCAAGAGACATTCCTGCACCCACTCCCCATTACTCGATTGGCTTTGCAGCGACAGAGAAACAAAGCTAGCAGTTTGGACCCTTAGCAGGATTGGGCCCTTAGCACACTGTCAGCACTTCTAAAAGTGCCTTACACAGTTGTGCCAGGACACAAGGGTGGACTTTTGTATACACAGGCAAAGGCCTAGATCTTTGCCCAGCTCTCAAAAGATCTGTGGCTCAAACCAGAAATGGGGGTGGTGGTGGGGATTGATAACTGTCATCTCAAGCTCACTGAATGCAACAGGAGCTATGCCCCAGGAGTAGCTTTGTGCTGGCGCTGCCAAGACCTGGCTAACACCACAAAGTGGCACGCTCTGAGGGCTGTTAGCTAGAGGGCCTTGTGGCGTTGAGAGTCAGAGGAAACCTGTGTAGAGCTTAGAACTGAAATGTGGATGGGAAATCAGCTTTGTGGACCACAGCTCCCCTGTAATCTGGTGAGCCAGGGGAGAGGAGCGGGTGTGTAAGGCAGGCTGGGGAGAATGGGAGGTCAGTGCAGGACAAAGTTCGGCCGCTATAAGGCACAGATTAGGGGGATGCCGACATTTTGTTAAAACTTCCCTAACGCCCCTGACCTGCTACAGGAAGGCTGCTGGCTGAGCCAGGCTGTGTGTGGGTGATAGCAGATAACAAACCGGGCCTTGGCAGCCCCTGGGTTCCTTTATTGTCTTTACTTGTTTAACTGACCCCACAAGTTCCCCGATGACCTTCCTCTCTCCTCTGCTCTGCTGCTCGCTGTCCCAGAGCATTAAAAGGTTTTCAGAATGCTGAACGATTATTGATATCCTAATGAGTCTGCCATTAGCCTGCAGACTGCTTGGATATTTTTAAACTACTCAAATCAAATCTTGCAGCATCGGCTGGTATGTTGCTGCTGAGGTCCCGCCATGCATAGACGCGATGGAGCTGCATTATCAAACATTTAAGCCCTTAAACAGTGGCCAACCTCTGAAATCTCCTCTTAGGACCCTGTACTGGCACTGCCTGGCAGACGCTAATCCCCATTAAGACCTATCCACCTAGCCCCCACTTGGGGCCAGGGGTGTGTTTTAGACCAAAGCAACAGCTTTCAGGCCCATTAAAGGATCAGGCTTTATGATCAGCAAAGATGATCTCTCTTGGAAGGAGGTGGGCTGAGCAGGCAAATGGACCAACCACTTGTGAGAAAAGGGAGCTATTGAGAACAGTTCTGCCTATGCCCATCTTTGCTCTTCAGGAAGCTTATGGCAGAACTATTGTTCTGTGGAGAATCCAGCTGGGCAGCTTTAGTCCAGGTAGGAGTGAGGACCGGCTTTCATACCACCAATGCCAACAAGTTCCCATTGGTCAACAAGTTATCCACCTTGTAGTTGACCTTAAAGCTGCCACCTGGGCCCATAGGAGTGCTGCCAGTCTGGAGTACAGTTCAAGTGCCATCTCCGTGTGTGATGGATGGTCCACCTGCTGTGAGGTACACACCAGATAGGACAGGCTTTGTGTCTAGTTTAGGTCAGGGATCCAGGCTCAGGGATCTAAAGCATCAATTTCCAGATCAACTTCTGCAGTGTAGCTGTTCCTATGGCTTCTCTCTGACTGGCTTTTATGCTTCATTTCTTAGGTGATTAAAAATCTGAGGGGTCAGGAAGGGGATCTCTCTCTCTCTCTCTCTCTCTCAATTGTACAAAATGATAGGTTGCCTTGTGACATTTTTGTAAGTGTGTGTAATTTACCCCCACTCACTTTCCTGTCTCCTCTCCTCTTCCCTCCCTCAACTCTCCAGCTTCTACTTTCATATCCTCTAAGAGTCCCATGAAATACATGAAGAATGTTTGGCATCCACTTACTAACTTCACGAACTGGATCTGCTTCCTGGGCCTGACTGCTCTCCAGGTTCTCCTTCAACGCAGGCCTGTCTCCGCCCCCTTGAGCTTGTCTCTAGTAATTCCCTCAAAACCCAACCCTTCATTGGCCCTTATCCTGTGACCTAAGTCCATGCTAAACTGATAAGCAGACTCCAGGAATCAAGCGGATGTAGCCACGGACAAGCAATTTCCAGCATAACTTCCTCGAAGCTCCTTTTGTGCTCCTTTAGGATGACAGGGAAGGTGTTGCACAGAGAGCACACAGAGCACACAGAATGTGGTAGACCCTTTAGGATGAGAGAGAGGGTGTTGCACAGAGAGCACACAGAACGTGGTAGACCCTTTAGGATGAGAGGGAAAGTGTTGCACAGAGAGCACACAGAATGTGGTAGACCCTCGGCGAATGCTTCTGCCCTCCTCTCCCCCCTCTGCTGATGGTGCAACCTCATGTCCCATGATGTTTTCTGTGGAGGAGATCCTGAAGTGACGGAAGGTGGTGGCATGAGTTGCTGAGATAGTCAGAGCCAGGAAACTCACTCAGGGCCACAGGGCTCAGTGCAGTTGCCCTGACTGTATCCTCTCTGGCCCACTAAGTAAGGCCCTAGGCTGAAAGCTGGGGAAGCCAGCTCAGAGAACTCTAGGCTCAGAGTAGAGCTTTGCTTGTGGCTGGTACCCACCCAAGGCTTCCTCTCACCTGTGTTTCTAACTTTGCCCGCTTCCCATGATTCTCTGGTCTCCTACAGGGCACCCATCTTTGCTGCCTGACCTGAGATCGACCTTTTTTTCACTGTGATTTTACTCTCTACCTACTTCTTTTAAAGGCCTGAGGGCTAGATGGCTTGTGATAACTGCTGCCCACATTGGGGATCTTAGAGTTTTCTTTCTACCAGCCCAGTCTCGATATTGGGAAGGTTCTGGTATAAAACTCTTACATCTTGTTCACTGACAGACTTTTCTGCCTGCCTTTGTCACTGTGGGGAGAGGATGAATTCTCTGGCTGCTGTTCGTTCGTTCATTCATTCATTCATTCATTCATTCATTCATTCATTCTGCTACTGGTTCCCATTGTGATACTGGGCCATTTGCAGATAGGTATGGCACTAGGGGAAGAGAACACGAGAGAGCGATCAGTCAGGAGCTCAAGTGCAGCTAGCATGGATATGACAGTCAGGACTTGGCTAACCAAGGGTGTGGGCCATCACAGAGTGGCTGATCTGCCTGTTAAGAGTGGAAAGCTGGCAGGCCAATGTCCTGTTCTCTGTTCCGACCTTTCACAGTTGTACTCATTGTGCCTTTGGATCAAAGGGAGGCTGGAAGGGGTGTTGAGTTTATCTTAGCCTTTGACCTCACCTAACTAGGGTTCTTCCTCTGCAGCAGAGGAAGAACTGGGATTTAGGGTGACAAAATCCATGTTTCACTCCTGGCCAGCATCCTCTATGTGATCCTGCGTAGGGACAAGTTTCCAGGCGGAGGGGGTGTTCTCTGCCCCTACTTTCTGCCAAGTTCCTGGGCATCATTTCTCAGTACTCGGATCTCAAGCTGGAGCTGAGCCGGGGCTTACACTACCCACCACCTAGCAGTATGACATCTGTGAATGGATTTCTAATTACACATATAAATCAGCATGATTGGAAATTCTTGAAATTTTATTGGGAAGGAAATTTATAGTGATTAAAACCAATTAATTTGGGCCTCCTATTAATCCAGGCGGCCGGGTGGGGGCTGCCATAATCCTGTGTACCCTGAAAGCCACTCGGTGAGGATGGTTCAGGTTGGGGGGCCACTGGGGGCGTGTGCTCATTTTTTAGGTTACTAATAATCATCTCTGCCTTAAATTACACCCCTGCCCCTGGCCACAGATCTTGTTTTCAGGCTAAAAATAGAGTTCTAGGTTTTCACTAAAGATTCAGAAACACTAAAAGTAATCTTTTTAATCAAAATAAAGAGCCCTTTTTAATTACTCAGCCTCCCTCACAGTTGGAGGTGATAATTGTCGTGTGCTCTTAAGTAGGGCTGTTATTGGATTTCCCCAGGGCTCCTCTATTTTCTAGAAGTTTGCAGTGCTGGCTGTTGAATGGCAACGGGGGAGTCAACTCTCTTCTCTCTAGGTCTCTACTATAGGGGAGCCTTCTTGGGTTCCATAGACATAGGCAGGTTAGGACTGAGCAGGCCTGCCTTGGGAGAGCCTCCTGGTGGTTCCACACTGCAGGAGAGATGATGTGCCTATCTCTCCACATGAGTCAGAGTTCTCCAAAGACTCAGAGGTGACTATCTACACGGTACATACATGTGTGTATATAGAAAGAGATTTATTTGTGTGTGTGTGTGTGTTGTGTATGTCTCTTTCTCCCCCTCTCGTTCCCCCTCCCTCTCTCTTTCCCTCCCCCTCCCTCTCCCTCTCTCTTTTTCTCTGTCTCTCTCTCCCTCTCCCCCATCTCTGTGTGTAGGCCAGAGGTCAGTATCAGGTATCTTCCACTATTTCTCATCATTGTATTGTCTGAGATGGGGTCTTTTACTGACCCTGGGACTCACTGATTGGCTAGACTAATTGGCCAAAAAGACCCTGAGATCCTCCTGCCTCTGATTTTCAGTACTGGGATTATAGACACATGCTGCACCCCCCCACCCCTTAGCATGACTACTGGGGATGCGGACTCAGGTCCTCATGCATGTGTAGCATGATACCCGTTGAGCTATCTCCCCAACCTGGCAGAGATATCTATTATTTCCAATGGATTGGGAAGTCCTATGCCCCACTGACTGCAGGAGGTGGTTCTTCTAGCTTCGAGTGTTTGCTACGTGAGCCAGTGGCACAAGCCTAACTCAGATCTGAATGCCTAAGAAGCAAGAGGAGCAAGAGTTGCAGTCTCAGTTCAAAGTCCAATAACAACAATGGGGGCAGGAGAGAATGACTGGTACACTCAGGCAGAGCGAGAAAACACGCATCTCTTCCGCCTTCCTGTTGTTGGAGCCCTGTGGATTGATGGATGCTAACCTTATTGGTGAGGGCATATAGTCTTTATTCAGCAATGCAGATTTGATCCTGCTATCTCCGAGAAACATCCTCACAGGCATCGGAGCCATCAAGTTTTCCTGGATTTGTGGGCATCCCTTCTGTGTTCTGCTGACTTGTAAAATTAACCATCATAACCTCACAACCAATGAGCTCCTTGATATCTAACATCCACCTCAGAAGAACCCAACCAAAACTTCACCCAGGCTAGAATGGCCCTTGTCACTGTTCCTCTAGCTCAGCTTTTATTCCAGGAAGAGGAGCAGAGACAGTTGCATGTCTGAAGCGGAAACTTCAGGGTTCTTTGGAGAGTCAGTTGTGGGGCATGGTGTTTTGCTGGGGCAAACAGGTGAAGGAGTGCTGTCCTGAAGCAGACACAGGAGAGAGGATGTTCTGCTAAAGCAAGCATGTGAAAGGACACGTGGTGAAGGACTCTTTGCTAACAATGCATGTACTGGTCACCCTTACAGTGCATAGTTGAGCTGCATTTGTTGGGACTCCGTAGAGAGAAACGCACCAAAAACCTTCTGGTGGTGTGCTGCGGTTTCTTGCTGCTTCCAAGGATTTGGACTGATTGGCAGAGTGATGTCAGCTGAGACAGACGCCTGTGCTGAGGCAAAGCATGTGGAGGACACGTGATGTTTGGAGGGTGTAAAAAGATCCCCCATCACTCAACAGACAGTGATGGGGGATGGATGAGCTTGGCTTGCGGTATGATACTTGCGGGTCTCATGTCTTCGCTTCATTGAGAGAGGCATAGCTGAGAACTTTTCCTGGCATTCCTGTAGTCTCAGGTCCTTCCTGTTGACTCCAGCTGGGGCTGAAGCCGGGCTGTTTTTACTAGGTAGTGCCACAGCCGCCGATTCGTGTTTGCTATCCTGACTCTACCAGACTGGACTGCTGGCGTATCAGTGACGCGTTTGAGAGTGGACGGAGTTAACCTGTGAACTGAATTGATGATTTCCACATCAGTGTTCTGCACAGACTGGGTTTGCTCCAAAGAAGCTTTCTAGACAGGTCCACTTCCCTGCGCATTTAAGAACCATCATTAAAAGTAGACTTGTAAAAAAAAATTAAAGTTACACATGTCTTGAGGCTGCCATGAGAAGATACCTCAAGCCAGGTAGTTTAAATGGCAGAAATGTATGTCTCATAGTTCTAGAACATACACGTCTGGAATGGAGGCATCAGTGGGGCCATGTTCCCTTAGAGGTCTGTAGATTCTTCCTTGGACCTTACAACTTCTGGTGTTGGCTGGCAACCCTTGATGTTTGGGGCCCTACTCCAACCCATCACAGTAATTAGATACTCTTCCTCTCTGTGTGTCTCTATCTTCTTCAGGACTCCTTCCTTCCATCTTCCTACCATCTGGCAGCCATCTCTGCCCTCTCTGGGGCAGCCACTCACCTGTCTGCCTGCTTGCAGTGGCTCCCAATACCCACTCCTCACATTCAGTTTGGAAAAGTGAGGCATTTTCTGCATCATCACGGGCGTCTCAGGGCATCAGTATCTCTGCTGGTTTTTTTCTCTTCCACTTGGCTCACGCTTCTCATAGGCCTGTGGTCCTCAGCAGACAGCCTGGTTTAGGTTCCTCACTAGACAGAGACTTTTCTTGCCACCTCAGGTATCTTCCTTGAGTAGGATGTGTGTCTGCTCAGTTGGAACATTTTGGCTTACAGTGCATAAGCTAGAACACATCTATTGTGTCATCCTCAGTGCTATCATAGACCCACAGATAGGAGGGAAGCCTTGGAAGTCTCTAGGTTCAGTGCCTAGAGAAACATGTTTCTGCATTTTTAATCTCAGCCAGGGTAGGGAAGGAGGCTGGTCAAGTTCTTGTGACAACTTGTGAGCTCCTGAGTCCTGTGACCCTGCAAGGCCTGTGAGCCCAGTGAATCTTGGGAGCTTCACCATTCACTTCATGAAGGAACGTGACTAGATCCATCTTATGAGGGACTTGTGCACCCGAGCACGGCTTCTCACATTCACGATGGCTATGCTCAGCCTGAAGGAAATGCTACACGACATTCACCCACTGCTGGTGAGTCAGGTCAGGTTCCTTGAAGATTTGAATCCAACCTTGATTTCCTACTAATTAATTACACGGTGTCTTTCCTATCATTTTGTGCTCGGTCAGAGAGTGGGGCATCTTCCAGCCAGCCAAGAGGGTGGGGCTTGTGTATGAGGAGGAATTGTCTCAAGGCCTAGGAAACCCCAGGCTTTGTGTTAGATGCTTTGTGTGTTATTTAAGCCACCAATGCCTTTAGGAGGTAAATATTATATATTTGTGTTTTTATGTATTTATGAATGATTTGTGTATGTCATTCAAGCCTCCTGACAACCTTAGGATGTAGATATTATTTCATTTTCTAGATGAGCCAACTGAAGTACATAGAAGTTGAATAACCTAGCCAAGGTCTCAAAGCACAGGGGTTTAGATTCACTTTGGTCTCCAAGGTAGAATTCTTTGTATAATGCTCTACATATAGAAGGGTCTTGTGATTTTTTTTTTTAAAGTGAAACCAAATCTAAGCAAGCACTTCACGAGTCCTGAAACTGGCTAAGGCTCCACATAACTCATCAGACATCCCTTTATCTCAGATCCCCACCAGCTGGGTCCCTGTAAATCAGGCTGGTAATAGCTCTAGGCTTGCTGGGAGGCCAAGTATTTCACAAAACAAACTCAGGTTCCACTTCACAGTCAAGTAAATATTTTCCCCAAGCGAATATTGCTCAGACAGCTGATAATCACCCCCATGTGACACTTTAATAAGCTGACCATGCATATTTATGAAAAATTATTATGATCCCAATATCAGGAGTTCATTGATCCATAAGAGCACATGTGAGAAGATTCCAGAGTCAATGTAACATTTATACACAGTAACCAACCATCTGCCTTGAAAGCTGGTGTTCCACAGGTAAGGAGGCTGGGAATAAAGATTGAAGAGCTTCATTCTGCCTTGCAATATGGCTTTTGCTATCCCTGCTCCTCCCAAACAAAAAACTCCCTGCACACATACACAAACACATGTACAACCGTGCCCAGACCCTGGCCCTCCCCAGGACTTAAGGACTGATGAAACCTAGCTTTGCGTAGTGTTTGATTCTCCCAGAGTGCATGTGTGCACCTTAGAGAACTTGCCTAGGTTAAAGGTTAGACCGCCGAAAATCTAAGTTTTCATTTGCAGGTGGTTATCAGTTGGAGATAGTGTCTGGGTTAGTGATGGGTCATTGGTCCCTTTCTCTCTGTTCTAGGACCCCATCGAGGGCAGAGCCCTGCTGTTCCTCTGCTGCCTCAGTCTCTGTGGGTTCATGTGTGTCCAGCCCAGCTGTATCTAGAAGGCCCTGATTCACAAATCTCATGATTTTGCTTTTCTTCAATGGCTGAGTAATATTTCATTGTGTAAACATACTGCGTTTTCTTTATTCATTCGTTTGTTGATGGATATCTAGGTTGTTTGCAGTTTCTGGCTATTATGAACAGGGCATCCATGAACATGGTTGAACAAGTGTCCTTGTGGTTGGATGGAGCATCCTTTGGCTATATCCAAGAGTAGTATAGCTGGATCTTGAAGTAGATTGGTCGCCATTTCTGAGGAACCACCAGATTTCCATAATGGCCGCATAGGTTTGCATTCCCACCAGCGATGGATTGCTCCCTATCCTCACTAGCTTGAGCTGTCATTTGGTATCAAATTTATTCCTTCCTTTTGGAAGAATACCCCCTTCAGCTCCAATTTCACCCCAATTTTGGAGGGGTGAGGTGTATTATATTACCTTACTTATATGAATCATCTCATCGCCACTCCTGGTGCCTGACTGGATGAGACATCAAGTTAAACCAGGCCTAAGGATTCAGCTTGAACTACCCAGGAAAGTAGTGGATGGTTTTGAACCTAAGCAACTATGTGACAGGAACAAGTATGGCTTCCATGTGGGTAGCTATGTGCCAGGAGCAGGTATGGCTAGCATGTGCCCCTGAGGAAAAAAAAAAACAGACTTCAGGAGGAGAGGACACTGAGCTGAACTGCCAAGATAGCAAGGTCAGATGCCAGTGTCTTGGTCTGAGACCTGAATTCTGTGTCTTTCTTAAACAGCAATGTCCCT
>JADRCC010575294.1:0-20703 GCA_019843855.1 Hylomyscus alleni
AGCACCTGCAGAGAGATTCTAATAACTATAGGCATGTAGCGACATTTGGGGACACAGTGAATTCTTTAGTAGGATTAAAAAAATAAATAAATAAATGGAACTCCACACTTTTCACAAAAAAATTCCAAGTAAGCTAAAGATACATGAGAAAACAACTCTATAATACTCTGGGAGGATGCCTGAGTGGCTGGCTCATCGGCATTGTCCCTGGCCTCAGGAGGCTGCAGTCAAAAGAGTGCTAAGTTCAAGACCAGCGAAGGCTGTGCAGTGAGTTCAAGATAACCCTGGACGAGGGAGTGTGAACCCTCACAAGAAAGAAAGAGAGAGATGGGGAGAAGGAATTTCTGTTAGGCCACACCAAAAGCCACTTTATTATCTTTGTGGGGGGAGATGGTTTTATTTTGCCTTTGAAGCCTGAATGAATCCAAGCTTGGTAAAGGCCTCCTTCCACACGTCACCCTTTTCCCAGTGAGCATAGAAAACAAGTGGTATCTGTTGAAAAGCCCCTCCAAAAAAAAAAAAAAGCTAGAAACAATAAAAGCAAAAGAAATCCTTTAAGACCCTGACAAACCTAGGTCTCTGGAACAGAGATTTTCTTCTGAAGCTCTGAGCAGGGACCACCGAGAGGGATCACACTCACAATCAGCGTGAAGTGTAAGAGTTTTTCACAGCCAACTTCTCAAGGACATCTCTGGAAGACTGTTAAACCATGCATTGTTAACCATGACTCAGCTGACTTAGAGGCACCTTAGGCTAACACACCCTTTTTCTGCCTTTTTTTTTTTTTGGCATTGTTGTTGAAGACAGGATATTACCACTTAGCCCAGGCTAGTCTCCAACTCACAATCTTCCTTCCTTAATTTTCTCAGTGCTGGGATTTTTAAACATTGCACCACTGTGACCAGCCCTCACATGACTCTCTATTTAAACAGATCAAGTCCGTGTTGGGGGAGGAACACAAAGGTGCCATTTAGTTTTCTTCATCCCGAGGTCAAATGCTCCCTCTGCTCTTGCCTGGCATGTGTAAGCGTCCTTCCTGGACACCTAGAACATGCTCAAAATCTCGAACTGAAACCTCAGATCCCTCCACTGCCATCCAACTGCTAGGACAAAGACAATGTTAACCTTCCCCGCGCCCATCACCACCACCGTCACCCTCACCATACATCTAAATCAAATCGTGAAGTGTTCTATGTACTAACAACATGGCCGGGGAGTACTACTTTGACTGTGTGTTGCTTTTTTAAGAAATGAAAGGCAGAGAGCGAGTGGAAGTGGTGTGTGCACCTCTGCCCTCTGACGGGGTGCCTGGTGTGGCATGCCTGCTTTCTGCAGGATGCATCTCTTCCCTGCAACTGCTTTCTCCTTCTCCCCTTAAGCAGCCTCTCCCTGTGGTCTGCAGCATTCTTTTCAGGCCAGGATTTAGTGGAGCAGGGTTAGACAATGATCCTGCATCTGCCCTGGCCTCAGATGACCCTTGGACTCATCACCCTGATTCTCTGGCCTTCCTCTTGTGCATGGCAGTGACAGTGCATGGCAAGGGGGCTCTTCCTGTCAAAGGAGTACCTCCATCTATATCCTCATGTTTCTCTAAAGATTCCCAGCCTGGGTCACAGCGATGGTCACGGGATGGCTACTCAAGAGGGCTGGTCTTTCCTTAGACCCTTCCAAGGAACCACAATGTCAAGTGAACACGATCTATGTTGACAGGTCCTTATACAGAGCCTGAAACATCCAGGGTTCCCAGATGCTACACTGAATTAGGATTCAGACGGCTATGCACAGCTCCTGAAGGTTGATTCTCACCTTTCTGAGGGCTTCTTCTTATATTTCTGAAGTTTGTTTGTCTTAATGGCTTACTGGGCTTATCCATCTATGATGCATGTGTGTGTGTGTGTGTGTGTGTGTCTTTGTATCTGTGTGTGTCTTTGTATACGCATGCGCATGCTTCTCACTACAGTACAAGGCGAGCTGGAACATAAGTCTAGGAGCAAGCATAGATTTCTGTTGCCCTTTATCGATTGGCATCTATGCATTTGCAATCTCTCTTGCTTTTAAACACAAGGGAGAAAGCCACATAACTTTAGGAATAGATCTAATCTCCTTTGATGCCTAAAAGTTCAAGCATGAAAAATATTTGGGTGTCATTTGTTATGTACCAGAATTAGCTTCCTGGAGATATTTCATAGGTTGGCTCATAGAAAGCTGGACCGCACACTGTGCTCTGAAACACTAAATTAACTCATCTCTGGCTACATTCATAAACTACAAAACATTTACTTAAAAGTCGGAGATTTTCTAGGGCTAGCATCATGTCCCATCTGATAAAGGCACTTTACCAAGCCTGAGTTTATTCCTGGGACCCACACGGTAGAAGGAGAGAACCAGTTCCCGCAAGTTGTCCTCTGGCACATGTATACCTCAGTCCCACAGTCCCACATACAGAGAATAAACAAAGAAAGAAAACATGAAAAGATATCCAAAGCCAGCTACTTGCTACACTTTAAAACACAGATGGAGAAATGAATGCAATTATTAGTTGATTTATTTATTTATTTTATTTATTTATTTGGTTTTTTTCAAGACAGCCCTGTATAGCCCTTGCTGTCCTGGAACTCACTCTGTACACCAGGCTGGCCTTGAAACTCAGAAATCTGCCTGCCTCTGCCTCCCAAGTGCTAGGATTAAATGCTTGTGCCACCACTGCCTGGCTTGATTTTTTTTTTTTTTTTTTTTTAAAGAAAAAGTCCCAGGTAGCCCAGGATAGCCTCAAATTCTCAGTATAGCCGAGGATCACTTTAAACTTCGGGTCATCCAGTGTCTACTTCTGTCTGTGTTGAATATAAATGAGATTTCAAGCATAGTAAGTAAGCTCTCTAGCATCTAATCTACAACTCCAACCTCAGTAGTTGACAACCTTAGACTTTTCACTAAATATATATATATATATATATATACACACACACACACACACATATATATGTATATATCACTATATATATATCTCACTATGTATATCTCACTATATTCAATATACATATATATATATATATATATATATATATGAATGATATTCTTCTTAACTGCCCAAAACCAGACATTATTCATATACTTTAATAAATCACTGGAAAATACTGTAGGCTTTTAGAATGTGCACAGTGCTTTAACACATATCCTATAGAACATTTGCTGAAGCATTTTACTTTTCCCCCATTTGCTGTTAAGATTTGTGCTGTAAGTTCTCTGTTATCCCCCAGCCCCCTTAAAACACGAAACAAAACAAACACTTCCTGATGAATTCTGTTCATTAGCTTGTTTACAGGTAAGTTTTATTTTTTTAAAATCGTGACTTAATTATTTCAAAAGACTGACACACCTTATAAGGTATGCGAATCTAGTAAACCTAAATCTAGTAAAAATTCTCAAAGAGTCTGAAGCAGTGACTAGCTCCCGTCACTAGTTAATCTCAGCGGGGGAAGGTAAGGAGAGGACATATGTAAGGAAATTGTTAGCATTCGGGCATTTAATAGCAAGTACAGAAACTTCACTTCTTTGCATCCATAAAGTTAAATTAATTTCTCTTTTGCATCATAAAAATTTATTAGCCTGCAGTTGGAGTTGGGTAAAGACAACAAGTCAGTTACAAGAGAGGCAGAAACCAAATGTCAATAAGGAAGACTCACAGCCGTGCCTCCGCGGGTTGTATTATTTGACTCAGAGTCTTGAAAGGAAAAAAAAATGTCAACCTTCTTAGCTTCACAAACCTGTCATAGGAAGCTGGTGAGGCAGGGGTGGTGGGGAGCACGTGAAAGGGTGGGGGGTGGGGGGTCTGCCAAAACAAATGAGTCTTTTTTCTTATCTGGCTTCCCTAAGGATCTGCAGTCTTTTGGAATATAATTGTTTGGAAGCCTTGCATTCCATCAGCTTACCCCTAAATGCAGATAAAGGAAATCGGCAGCTGTTACCATCAAACCCCATAAACCAGAAGGGTCAAGTCAGGACAAATCTGTAAACAGCCCAAAAGGTGCCACGGGCCTTATTTATGGCAAACCTGTCTAATCTCATGACCCAGAGATCGTGAAAAGCTGGTGACCAAAGGACTTAAAGGAATTCATCCTTGCCTGAGATTGCGGTGATTAATTTCTGCTAAGCCCCTTGTTGGATGTTTTGTTCCTCTGGGGTTTTGTCTCACGTTTGGCATCTTTCTTCCCTATTGTGAGGTTGTTTAAGGAGGCGTGAAGTCAGAGAGGGTCCCTTGCTTCTTGAATTTCAGGAACTACAGAACACAGCAGCCTCCGAGGGCCAGGTGGTGGTACTGGAATGCCGCGTCCGAGGAGCACCCCCGCTGCAGGTTCAGTGGTTCCGGCAAGGGAGTGAGATCCAAGACTCTCCAGACTTCAGAATTCTCCAGAAAAGTAAGGAGAGGTTTCTGTTGTCCCGAGTTTCGGGTGGATTTTCTCTGGTTTCAAAAGAACTAAAAAGGGCTTACACGAGCTGTTTTGTATTTTCCAAAGTGGAATGGGGCTAGATAGTCCATAATGCGCAGGAAGTAAATTAAAGTAACCCAACACCTCTCTGTCCCAGACCCCCCACCCCCCACAACACCTTGTAAATGTGGGCTCAAAAGAGCTTCAGTGGGTTCTCATCTACAGATGATGTGAGTGTCATCTCCCTAGGTCAGCCTTCTGTACAGACTCTAGGTCACAGTGTTGGTCACATGGTGTTAGGTAGCTTATCAGCTGCAATGCCTAAGTAAACTACCAATTTCTTTCAGTTGTGCCTTCAAACTTCTCCTGCATTGTTTGTTAAATGGTAAGAAGACACTCCCTGCATTAAAAGGGCCAGAGTAGATGTTCCTTTTGGTTCAAGATCTTCATAGAGTTGGCCCTTAATGCTAGAATGTGCCCCCACGACCTCTTCCAAAGTGCTACTTGTGAAATACACAAAAGAATTGGTCTACCTCATTTTTTTATGGAAGAATAAAACAAATAAACAAACAAACCACTGGCGCCCCTTTGAAGTGGATGAGATCAATGGGCCTTTTCTTTAAAATGAAAATTCCCACTCACACACTGCACACGTAGTGTAACCAAAGCATTGGGAGCAAGGGGTAGATTAATTATCCCTGAGACCCTGTTCTAATACTATCCCCTCTTCTTTTCCCTTTCTCACATAAACAGAACCCAGATCGACAGCTGAGCCCGGTAAGAGTTTTCTGCTATTTGGAGTAATGTATCTTTTGGTTTTCAGTGGGTCTTTGTCTCTATTTGAAAGCCACACACCACACTAAATGATGTATTTGCAGTTCCTCAGAAACATGAAACCGTCTAGAAAACAATGTCTTCTTTCTTACGGGGTCTGTGCACTGTAACCCTCCTCAACTTTATTAGTAAAACATGTTGCTCAGACAAGAGCATTGGGGTTGTCAGCGGCAAACGTCTTTTTCAAATATAGTGTTTTAGACTCAGGCTTGTGATCCAAAAGAAAAACTTTCTAAAGTTCTAGTAGAAAGGAAATTAGTGAGGGACTAGAGAGATGGCTCAGTGGTCAAGAGCACAGACTGCTCTTCCAGAGGTCCTAAGTTCAAATCCCAGCAGCCACATGGTGGCTCACAACATCTGTAACGGGGTCTGATGCTCTTTTCTGGTGTGTCTGAAGACAGCAACAGTGTACTAACATACATAAAATAAATCTATTAAAATGTAATAATAAAAAGAAAAGAAAAGAAATTTGTTGCAGGCTAGGCTTTTGCTGACCAAAATACACTGTTAAGACCCCATGGCTCTTTGGTTGGTGACTCAGTCTCTGGGAGCATCTAATCCCATAGAGACTTGATGCCTCAGGGTGGGAAATACTAAAGGGGGCGCCCTCTCAGAGGTGAAAGGAAAGGGGAGGGGAGAGGGGAGAACTCTTTGAGGGTGGGGAGCCAGGAGGGGGAAGCATTTGGGATATTACATAAATAAAATAATTAATTTTTTAAAAAACAAGACATTATGCTTGAATGAGGGCTTTAACGGAATGACAAAGTGAGCCTTCAGGCATTGCTGTCTACTGCCTGAAGCCATCAGCTTTTATTATCCCACAAGCTTGAAGAAAGTCACCATGTCCTGGGAGCTCTCTTCATTACCAGGTCATCTGACCTCACCCAAATACTCTGTGATCCAAGAGTATGGGAGCTGACTTCTCTGCCTTTGACCTCTTCTATATTTATGATTCCCCACAGACCAATAGACTGTGTGTCCAGGTATCTCATAGCACGTACCTCCTCCCCCACCCCCTACCCCCGCAAGATTGTTTTCTTTTGTATTTTTCCCATCAGCAAAGACACAGTCCCACTATTTCTTCACAGAGGTTAGAAAAACATGTCATTTCCCTATTTCTGCTGTTTCTGCTTCTGCTGCGGCAGCAAGCAGATCCTGCCAAATGTGCCTTGGGAGCCATGGCCCTGCTCTGACCCTTGCCTGGGAAGGCTCCCAGTTAGCTATAACAGGGCATGGTACTATTCCCGGCCCCTGAGCCTGTCACATCTGAGTGTCAGGTCATTAAAAGCAGAGTGCTCTTTATTTAGGGCTGGAAGTTGAAAGGTTGATTCTTAACATCCTTTGGGAAGGACTGGAACGGACCTAGTCGTTCTGAGTTACAACTAGAGGATGCCACCCCATTCAGTGTGTGGGTCACCACATCAGAAACTGCTGTCACTTTCCATTCTGTGGAAACAGATCGCTTTGCGTTTTATTTGTGATGTGTCTTTGTTGTAAACTTGAATAATGCTAGGTCCCTAATGTATGGAACATCTGTGCGTGGTATGAAAGACTTAATCCCGAATGCATATAAGAAGTAAAGACCAGGCCTGGTGACTACAGCTCGTTGATGGGCAGGGCTGAAAAAGATGGATTCTCGAGCTCCACTGCTCAACTAGCCCAAGTGCGTGAGATTCACTGAGAGAGTCTGAAGAAAGAAAGAAAGAAAGAAAGAAAGAAAGAAAGAAAGAAAGAAAGAAAGAAAGAAAGGAAGGAAGGAAGGAAGGAAGGAAGGAAGGAAGGAAGGAAGGAAGGAAGAAAGGAGAGAAAGAAAGAGAAAGAAAGAAAAAGGAAGGAAAGAAGGACAGAGAGAGAAAGAAAGAAGGTAGACAGATAAGGATGCACTGCCCTTGCTGAAGACACTGACATGGCTCCTAACATCACATAGCAGCTCATAAACCACTTGTAACTTCTGTTCCAGTAGTTACAGCTCCCTCTGCTGGCCTCCACAGGCATCCCACACACACGGTGCACTTATAAGCAAGCCAAGCACGGATAAATATAAAATACAGGTAAATAAATCTTTTAAAATATGAATAAATAATTAAATAAGAGCAATCAAGGAAAGATATCCAGTGCCAACCTCTATTTTCTACAGACATGCACACACATACACACACCCATACTAACAAACACACAGATTCATATTCAGCACACATACACACACACACACACACACACACACACACACACACACTGAAGGAAACAGCTCCCACCACCGCCCTGTTCCCTCACGACCTCTCCCATAGACAGTCTTAGTATTCCAGTTACAGCTGGTTTTGCTTTAACAAATAAAAGTTCGATCTTGAGTTACATTTGTTCTGTATGCCCCAGTCCTGTAGAACTCGCTGGAATGCTTCTGGGGTGAGCATGGCTGTGCCATGGTGTAGTGGCTGAAGGCTGGGGACATGGAAGGCATTCATCTTCAGCTCCACAGCTTGACGGTGCACACAAGACTTTCCTTACCATGTTCGCTGAATTCCTCATTTTTCTCGTCCCTTTAATTATATCTGAAAGTATTTTAAGACAACAGAATTCCCCCATCCCAACCATAATAACTGCATCTGCTAAAGCAAGTGTACCTTGGCAGAGAAATATTTTGAGAAAAATCTGTCAATGTAAGAAAAAGATGTAGCTGGGAACCATTAAAAAGAAGACAAACTTCCCCTGGCCTCTGTGACTTTCGCCATCATCATATTTACCACAACAACTGGAAACATTCCTTTCATTTTCCCAGTGGAACACTAATACATTCCACTTTGGGAACTCTACACTTGTTATGCAGTATTGAATAAAACCCATGATCATAGCTTTTTAAACAACAACAACAACAACAACAAAACCCCCACAAATGTGACTAGTCACATGACTGCTTATGTGAGTTGGACAGAATATAAACTAAAACATCAAAACAAAAAAGTCTATTTTAAAACATATTTGTATTTAAACAAAGTTGAGCATGCCTAACAAAACCAAGTGTGAGGGTTTTTTTCTAATTTCCAAATGTATCCCTTGTGTTGTGTTGTGTTATGTTGTGCTGTGAGAGAGCCTTTTTCGAAACAAACAAAAGCTGCTTTTGTAGAAGATCCTGGTTTGCCTGCTACCTATCACACAGTGGCTCGGAACCCTTTGTAACTTCTATTCCAGTAGTTACTGCGCCCTCTGCTGGCCTCCACAGGCACTCCACACACATGGTGCACTTACATTTTTAAAGATGTATTTACCTTCATTTTACATGTACCATATACAATGAAGATAAATACATCTTTAAAAATATAAATAAATGATACATAGATAGATGATAGATAGGTACATACATACACAAGCAGACAAATAATGTGAAGAGAAATCAAGAAAAGACATCCAGTGGCAACCTCTCTTTTCTTTTCTTTTTTTTTTCGAGACAGGGTTTCTCTGTGTAGCCCTGGCTGTCCTGGAACTCACTGTGTAGACCAGGCTGGCCTGGAACTCAGAAATCTGCCTGCCTCTGCCTCCCAAGTGCTGGGATTAAAAGCGTGCACCACCACTGCCCCGTGCCAACCTCTGTTTTCTACAGATATGCACACATGTACACATGCCCATACTAACTAACTCAGAGATGCATCTTTCTATATCAAGTGTGTGTGTGTGTGTGTGTGTGTGTGTGTGTGTGTGTGTGTGTTCAAATGACTTACTTTTCTTAAATAGCCTGATTGATTACAGAAAACACTCAGGTTATTCTATATCTAGCCAGCCACTGGTATACCCATCTACAGAGAATGCATGTAGGACTGGCTTCTCTGATATCTGTATCCCAATCACTGTTAAGTAGAAAGGGAAAAGCACACATGACTACAGAACATCTGAGGCAAGAGATAAATTTTATAGGCCTCGGCCCGTGATGTTTTCCAAATGCTAAAACACAAATAGCCTTTGAAATCCAGGACAGTATTTAAACAGATTTTTATTGCTCTCCGTTCCCTTCTTCTGACATGGTTGCTCTTTCCTGGTCTCTCATCTTTCTCTCTCTCTCTCTGTCCTGCACCCTTCCTTCCTCCCCCCCCCCTTCTCCATCAACTCCCTCATTCTGCTTACCCAGTTTCCTTTTCACCGCCTTTATTATTCGTGGGTAAGACACTTTAAGGCTCTAAAAATAAAGCTGGAATTCCCTAGGATGTAGATATGGGTCCATTAGGATTAGCTAAAGGAGGAACTAGCTGATTCCTTCCCCCGTGCATTCGTGCAACTGGAACAGGTTTTTCTTGTCACTACTGTGCTGTGTCTGTCTAATGTGTTTTGCACTCCCCTCTCTGTCTAGACAGGAGTCAGCTTCATCAGAAATCTTTTCAGACTGGTTTGTGAATTAAAAACGAGTCAGCTTACTTAAGACCAACATTGGTTCGTCATGTTACCTGCCAGGCCGCCTTTTTTTTTTTTTTTTTTTTTTTTTTTGACATTCTATCTTTACCCCGACTGGATCCCTCAAAGACTAATCTGGGGTAAAAGGATGAAGACTCATTCACAGATGTTAATACTCGGACTGTTACTCAGCTGTCTGGGAACAGCCACAGACTGTCTTGAGTCGCTTCTATAGCATTGCCTAATGGTCTAATGGCATGTGAAATGAAAGCCACAAAAAAGTCTCTCTCTCTCTCTCTCTTTCTCTCTCTCTCTCTTTCTCTCTCTCTCTCTCACACACACACATAATGTATCCACTTTCTTTTAAAAGATTTATTTGTATATATTGTGTCTATATATGTACATACATAAATACACATGTGTATTGGTGCCTCGTGAATCTAGAAGAGACCATAAGATCCCTGGAGATGTAGTTACAGACTGTTGTGAGCTGCCTCAGTGTTAGATACTGAATCCCAGCCCTCTGCAAGAACAGCACAGCACTCAGGAAGCAGAGGCAGGTAGATCTCTGTGAGTTCAAGGTCAGCCTCATCTACAGAGTGAGTTCCAAAAGACAAAGACTGTCTTGAAAAAACAAACAAACAAAATAAAATCAGGCATATTATCTCTTTTTTTCAAGATGACTCTACTTAGCCGAGCGATGGTAGTGCACACCTTTAATCCCAGTACTTGGGAGGCAGAGGCAGGGGGATTTCTGAGTTCAAGGCCAGCCCGGTTCTACAGAGTGAGTTCCAGGACAGCCAGGGCTACACAGAGAAACCCTATCTCGAAAAAACAAAAAAACAAAATGATGACTCTACTTAACAGTGCAATCCTAGATCTTTGTCTGTGTATTGACTGCGTGCTTCAGAATAGAAGGAAACTCCAATAGTTGAATGTCCTAAGGACTGAGCTATGATTTGGAAACTATGTAAATGCTTTCTGTGAAGACAGTGGATTGCACACAGTTAAGATTATGTCAGGTTAGAATAGTAGCTGTGTAAGACAAAACTAGCCTGTATGTAACCTGTGCCTCCGTTTCCACATGACAGGATACCCAAGGTGTCTCTCTCTAGTGTCAGGGGTGTGGCAAAGGTTTGTCATTTTTGACACAAACACCCTGACACTAACTGCCTGACAGAATATAACAGCTAGCTAAAATTATTCATATTTTTAAACATTGAGTCAACATCCTTTTTGTTCTATGGAACAACACATTTTTTTTTTTTGTACAACTGAGAATTTGATAAGTGTGTGACAACCAACCAAGATTTCTAGAAATCTGTCTGGAAATGAGCTTTGCAATATCCAATCTGACTGCAAAGGGTTGTATAGCCCCTAGCTAATGCTCACATCCATTAAAGTGCAATTGTGGTTATTTAAGAACAAAAGGTTAATTTTTCTTTTAATGCCTGTGTGACCTCTTAGCAGTATTTAAATTGTTCTGATGTAAGTTATTAACTTCTATGAGAATAATGACCTAATTCATATAGAGTTAGTTGGTTAAAAAAAAATGCTGATGTACTTAAGGCAGTGTATCTCAACCTGCCTTTTTGAAAATAAGAGTTATTGAAATGAAAGAAAAGAAAAGGTAAGAGAAACAAAAGTTGAAGAAATGGCATACAGAGTACACACACACACACACACACACACACACACACACACACAAAGAAGTCGAACAGAACAGGGTAGAAAGGTAGAAAACACAGAGACAGGAAAAGTGACACAATATATAACTGAGATTCTAGGAGGAGGGAAGAAAGACAGAGGACGAAGGCCTTGTCAAAGAAATGATTCGAAGACTTCCTCTACTGCTGCAGAGATGGTTCATTCCATAAAGCGCTCTCTGTGCAAGCCTGAGCCCTTTACTTCAGATTCCCCAGCACCCATACAAGCTGGGCTTGTCTGTAACCCCAAAGCTAGAAGTGGACCTAGGTAATCCCTTAGGTGGATTGACCAGCCAGCCAGCTAATCAGAGATCAGTAGATTCAATGAAAGACCCTGTCTCAGAAAATGAGAGAGCAACAGAAGAATATATTCTATTGAAACACCTCTCACCCCAACATGCACTGCATAAGCAAGAACATGTGCGTGCACGCGCACTCGCGCGCAAACACACACACACACACACACACATACACACACACACACGAGCATACAGAAACAGATTCACCAAATCTAAAGCCATTGACTTCTGGATTGAAAATTCACACCAAGTGTACAATATGTGGAATGCATTCAGAGCTGTGCACATCCCTGTGGAGTTCAGAAGATCCCTGATATGGAAACCACTGAATGAACATGTTCCCGGGGAACTCGGCGAGCCTCAGGGGTTCTCAGCGGACACATTAGATGCAAAGAGGCCGTGAAGCAAAAGCCTCAGATGCAAAATTACCTCAAAGTTGGAATTCTACCCAGGTCCCTGTGTGAAGATATAGTTAAAAAAAAAAAAAAAATCTTCCCAGACTTGCAAAGCCTCCGAAGTGTTCTGCCACAATCTCCAAAGGAAGATGTTCTCTACCACAACCAGAGAGTTGAACCAGAAAGATGCAGATGTGGAGAACAGGACACAGGGATCAAAGGGAACCTTGAAGACTATGACAGCTGTGCACCAGGGAGAGGGCAGCCCTCCCTCCCCACCCCCCATACACACACCAGATTGCAGGGTGTGAGTCAGGAGACAAACCCACTGAGGCTGTCTGCGCCCTGGGCTTCACTCCCAGCTCCATCCCGTCTTTTGCCCTGATGACAGAATTCTCTTCCATGGACTGACACGTGATCTCAGGAGACACTCACATTGTCCCCCACAGACATGGCTCATGTTGTCCTAGTCCTGAGACCTGGGATTTGGCCATGTTGAATTTAGGAACATGAAATTTCCTGGTGCTGACTCCATTAACTGTAACTGTTAGGTGTCCAGAGGTTTAAAAAAAAAGTGACAAAATTGGACTCACTGTACAACTCTTTAAATAACACATATCTAGAAATAGACATATTTAATACCTAGATTTTAAAAGATATGTGCATAGATCATCAAAGGAACCTTTATCACAAGGGAAGGAGGATTAAACTGGGGAGAACATGAAGCCATTTCTTTTATTTATTTTATGTGTATGTGTACATTGTAGCTGTACAGATGGCCATGAGCGTGTGTGGCTGCTGGGAATTGAACTCAGGACCTCTGCCACTTGCTCTGGCGTAATTCACGTAGCTGTCTTCAGATGCACCAGAAGAGGGCGTCAGATCTCATTATGGGTGGTTGTGAGCCACCATGTGGTTGCTGGGATCCAAACTCAGGACCTTCGGAAGAGCAGTCACTGCTCTTACCCACTGAGCCATCTCGCCAGCCCCCCATGAAGCCATTTCTAACAGGCTACTATTGCTTTATTTCTTCCAGTTCAGAAATACACAGGAGTTTATTTCTTTAACACTCCTTACCCTACACATTTTAAGTGTCCTTCTCTCTATGTGGATAGAACTGACATCCTTAATGATCTTTAGGATGTATTGATGCTTGCACTCCATTTAAGCATGCTGGAGTTCCTCTTCATTGAGTTTAGCCAAAGTCTTATTATTTTTTTTTTTAAAAAAAAGTTGTGTTTGCCAAGCCATAAACACTTAAAAGGCTGCAAAGGGACAGGTGTATGAACTGGTGTCCCGAGAACCTAGGGAACCAAATGACCTCCCCCTTGCTACTGCTTCATTGTATGAGTTTCTGCAATTTTGGCTTTTGTCTGTATTTCACCAAGTATTAAATACATACCGGAACTAGAGTGAGATTCAGGACTGCCTTCTGCTGCAACTGAGTAATTTATAGGTTAGCTTTCAACAAGTATTTATTACCAATTAAAGTAATGTCTGGCTTAGGAATTTATTAGGTGCCCTCAAATCAGAACCTCAGGAAATCCAATTTTGGGAAATTGGGTTAAAAATGAATCACAATTAACGTTATTAATAACCCTAGACTTTTCCATTTGTATTGGAGACAGCTCTTTGGTACAGACCAGCAAGCCTCTAACTGCCTTTATTTGACACACACCCCCAGACATTTTCTGAATTTGGTTCTCACCAGAATTTCTTTCACAGATGTCATAGGGGGCCTTTGTTCAAGTAAGTTGTAATCAGATGGAAATCGCACATTACAACCTGGCGCACCTCTTTTCCTTGTGGCTTGCCTTATATTTAATGATGTCCAAGCCTTACAAGCCATGATGCTTCTTTCAAACCTCCAAACTCGAACCTGTTGTCCAAGGGGGGACACTTTCAAGAGAAGCAAAGACAGGAACCTTGGGTACTTGGAGTTAACATTACAATTACTGCACAGTCACAAAATAACATCTCAGTGTTCTTTGTTTAGTTTTGTTCTCTGTCCTATCTTTTCTAGATATTTACTCAGTCACAACCATATGCGTATCTTTTTTTTTACACAATATTACTAAAATTTCATATAAAATAAATCCTGTTGGATTGGATTGGAGTTACAAAGATGGCAAATATTCTTTCTGCCATCTAAATTTACCCATGCATTTATTCAGAAACAATTCTGACGAGGCTGCCATGTATCAAGTGCTGGGAACATGAGCCATGAACAAAACCAAGGAAACGAATAGAGTGATTACTCAGTAAACTATTTCATTTTAGTTGGCAGCAGATCTCCAATAGAAACTTGCCATCCTTACCTCCTGGTTAGGGGAAGCTCAGACCAAGTCTAACTTTTTGAAGAAAGAGAGAAGTGGATGTTAGGATAGATCTTATGGATAAAAGGAAGGTGGCCTCAGAAACTGCTGCTTAAGGACAGGCGCTGAGTGCTCGAAGACAAAAGCTCGAAAGCCCAGGACCACCCTGGCAGAAGCCCAGGACCACCCTGGCAGAAGCAGGATTTCATCTGCAACATCCCAACTCTTCATTTTATATTCAAATAACTCAAGGACCTCGAAACCAAACGTCTTTCTTCTGCCTTAGCTATTTAGCCCAGAAAAGGCAACTGCATGTAAACCCTCACATTTTTCTTGAGAAGACATTACTTACAACAGCCCAGCATCTCAGAAGGGATGCGTAAGAAGAAGCATCACCATTCGCTAAGAGTCCTCAAGATGCTGGAAGATGGCTCTGCAAGACAGAAGATGAGCACATGCTGCACAAACATGAGGACCTGAGTTTGAATTTGAAGGACCCTCATAAAAAGCTGGGCGTGGTCATGCACACACCTATATCTCAAGCACTGTGATGGGCAGTGGACAAACTGCCAAGTTAGCTCCAAGAAACTCTGCCTCAAGGGACTGAGCTGGATACCTGATGTCCTTTTCTGCACGCTCACATGCACTCACGCACACGTGCGCTCACGCTCACATGCGCTCACACTCACGCTCACATACACTCACGCTCACACGCGCTCACGCTCACATGCGCTCACGCTCACATGCGCTCACGCTCACATGCACTCACACTCACATGCACTCACACTCACATGCACTCACACTCACATGCACTCATGCTCACATGCACTCACACTCACGCTCACATGCGCTCACGCTCACATGCATACACACCCCATGCTGCTGGAAGCCTATAACTCAAAGGCAGTCACTGCCTGAGGATGTTTTCCACAACTTCAAAAAAAAAGAAAAAGAAAAAAGAAAAACACTGTTTATTCCTTGGGACGCTAGCATGATTGATTCAAGGAATCTGATATCTTATTAGGGAGAACATTCAGCTATCTCCTGGTGCATTTGAGAACTATTGTTTCTTAGGATATTGGGAACGCTAATTAGACTTTTAAGCGTGGAGAAACTCTTGGTTCCAGACTTAAATCTTTCATTACCTCCCTTTGCACCACGCTCCCTACGTGGTTAATGTGGAAAACCAACAGGACAACTGTAGAGGCTTTGTGCTCTAGCAGTGAGCAACGCACCTCGTGCCAGCCCAGGAGCCTACCTGAAGAAATTGGACAGCAAGACTAATTAGTCATATTCTTGAGATCAGAACTGAAGGAACGAGAGTTTTGGACCCGTCTGTCTAACACCTTTTAGAGAGCAAATATTCTAGGTTTTATTTACTGTCCTCTGCTTAGGTCCACATTTAACTCATCCATAATCACATATATTCAATTAAAAACAAAAAAGCAAAAGACAAAAAACCCTCCAAGTGTCTTGTACCATTCCTGTTGTCTCTCACATGTACAGTGACTAATCATGCCCGTGCGGAGGCTCCAGATTGACTTGTTACCACAGTTTCTACCTGCTTCAACTGGAAAGCCAGGACTGCACGATATTGTCAAAACATACAAGGTGACCTCCGGGCTGTCTGTCCTGCTGTTATTTTCCTTCTATTCAGTGAACATGCGTAATCAAATAAGTGTCTCATTTAAGTGTCTCAGTGTCTTTGAAACCCACATCTCGAGCCCTTCCCTTAATATTCTCAAACATTTGAGATTGATGGTTATTGAGTAACCTAGGAAATCAGGCTCAGGGCTATGGGACAGTACTGATTCACTATTTTCACATTTCACGATTTATTTTGGGCAGTGAGGCCACCCTTGTGGACCTCAGAGAACACTTGAAGAATTGGTTCTCTCTTCCCTCCAATTGGCTTACAAGGATTGAACTCAAACCATCAGGCTTACTCCTGGCACCTTTACCCTCAGCCATCTTGCCAGCCTCAAGAGGCATAGTTTTTTGACTGCTGTTCCAATGGGGATTCAAAATGAGCCATCGAAATGGGTGGTGGCCATTTTTTATTTTTCCATGCTGGGGATCAAAGCCAAGCACTTGTTCATGCTGGACAAGTGTTCTACCATGGAGTTAAATCCCTAACCTTCCTTTGCAGCTACCAATTTTTAAGATTTATTTACTTACTTACTTACTTACTTACTTACTTACTTATTTATTTATTTAATGTGTGTGAGTACACTGTGGTTGTGAGCCACCATGTAGTTGCTGGGAATTGAACTCAGGACCTTTGGAAGAGTAGTCTGTGCTCTTAATCACTGATCCATCTCTCTAGCCCTATAATCAAAATTTTAAGATGAAAAGTAGATAAAGAATAAGTGGTAGAATGCCTACGTTTCGAGTTTTCTAGGACATTTGTTGCCACTATGTGTATGTATGTGCTCTTGCTTATACATATGTGTGCATGAGCATATATATATGTATTTTAAATATATTTATATATATGCTCATATATACATGTATATGTATATATATATATACATGTGTGTGTGTATGTATATGTGTGTATGTGTAGTTAGTATATATATATATGTATATATACACATGTACAGGTGGGACATACACGGCATCTCCCATTCATTCTAATAAAAGTTTTCAAATTCACTTTTAAAAACTTTTCTAAAGACAAAAATCATCTGGAAAGCATATTTTTAAAAAAACCTCTTGGCTCTATCCCAGACCTGCTTAGTCAGACTCTGGGTGAGCGAGGAGGATGGAGAAACCAGCAAACTTAGCCATCACTGCAGGCGATTCCTATCACCAGTCAGGTCTGGGAACCACCACCACCACACAGGAATCAAAATTCCAAAGCAAAGGATCCTCTGCAAGCAGTTTCCTAAATAAAGTCCCTCAACAACAACAAAAAATCATCAGTCTAACCAAAGGCTCAGGCAGTCCAGCTCTATACTTACACAGTTTAAATAGTGATGAAGGATCCCGGGCATCTACCAAGAGCCAAATTTATTTTCTTAGCCTCTAGATTTTTCTTCTCCTCTGTAACTAGAATAGCCAATTTTAAAATGGAAAAATAGCTTAAATGTAAATTGCAGTCAGAGCTTGGCACTCTTCATTCATAGCGTTTGCCCAGGTCCCAGGGTACATCTTGAGATAGGGGATGTTTTCTTTTGCAGAGGCAGGAAGGTGAGGCTGTCTGAGTTTACATCGCCCCCCCCCCCCCAATTCCTGCCCAGCTGCCTGCTCCAGCAAGGTGATGTTAATGACGCACGTTGTTGATACCGTCGTGGAATTAGTGTGGAGCCCAAGTTTAACGTTTGAGCATCTTTTGCCTTTTGCTATTGTCAGTGCTACAGCAACCGGAAGCAAAAATCCCGCTAACATTTAACTCAGTGGACTTTGCTTTCCTCTTAGGTAAACATTAAGAACTAGAGAAAGCTCTGCAGCTCTTACACCCACATTCACACTGGGTATTCCAAGTGTGTCTTTTAAAGGACTAGTTTGATCATAAAACGTAAAAAAGCCATAACTCCCGTGACCTACTGATGAGACCTTGCAGAACTTCTCAAGGATACTTGCCAGTCTTGGGAGTGAGATGAGAGCCAAAGTTGGCACCCTCAAGCCTGCTTTCTGCAAAACAATTCTGTGTGATCATGCTAAATTGTCCCAAAATGCATTTTCATATGATTGGGGGAAAAAAATTTAAAAAGCTCAGGTTGTGATTTTTGATAGCAGGTATTTTTCATTGTTTGGACTCAGGGAATTCCCATGAGGCCATCATTTCATTATGGTCCGAAGAACTCAAACTATCTTCTGATTGAAATAACTATCATTGAGTTCTTGTGTGTGAGGTCACTGTACTTTTTGCACAATCTGTATGAATCAAAATAATTATCCCTGCACTGTGTGTTTTTATATGTCTTTGTCATAAGAAAAAATGTACAGATATGAACTAGAATGTATACATTGAAGTCTTTATCTTAAATTTAAGGTAAAACCTAGTGAAAGTTTTAACACAATTATTTAAGAAGTAGGAAGTTAAATACCCATTTGTACCTTTTAAGTTTTATACTGTGTATTTTTATAAATTTCTTTATCATATACATGTATTATCAATTCAAAACATATTTTTCTTTTCCTGAAGTGGTGGGAATGACCTGGGAAAGCTTCTTTATTTGACTGATTGATTTTGTTTTTGAGACCAGGTCTCGCCTAACCCGTGTTAACATTGCAAAGCTCAAGGCTAGCTTTGAACTCCTGATCCTTCTGCCCACAGCTCCCACGTCGTGAGATCTCAGGTGTGCCCAAAATATAAAATTGCAATTTTTAAATATACAGAGAAGTCTTAAAGGAAAAAAATGAAAATAATTCAGAAAACCTTTGTCTTTATAGGCCGAGTTGGAAGGATTATAAAGCTACTAAGAACAAAATGAGGGGGGCAAAAGTATCTTGCTTTTACGGTTATAGAATAATTATAGAATATCTGATAGCTGATCAGACTGAAAAGGTATTACATAGTCAATCTGCATTTTGATTCCTTGAGAAGTCTGTAATAAATATAAACATCAAAATATATTTGCTTCTTCGTTCTAACTTTAAATAGCCCTCGAAATTTTAATTCATTCCTAGTTCTACCTTATATTTAAAGAGATATTTACCCTTAGCAAACTGGAAATTTTTCATAAATCTACGCACTTCGTGCACTGACTTTGAAGGAAACAGAGCTGGAAGGCTAGGCATACCCTCCTGGCATGTAGACACAACCTTGTGGCAGGGCCTTCGGCCTGGAAACTTTGGATTTGGGATCCCTCTGGAGAATTTCTAATTCGAGTTCTTATTTCCATGCTTATCTCATCCCCTTAAAACACCAGGTAACTTGTGGCTAGAAACCCCAGATTATTATCTCACACCTGCAGCTCTAGAATATGAAGCAGTACACTCAGCAAATAGATGGGTGGGTTCGGAATGTCTAGGCTCTGTGAGTGGGATGAGGTTGCAGGCTTTCTCTTAGAAGTCTTTCTTGGTGTCTTAGAACCTCTCATTAGTCAGGCTGTTGCAGCCTTTAATCTATCTTCTTCCCTCTTGCTGGAACTATAGCTCATGTGTTCTTATTATTCAACAAAGATGGACACTACCCAAGCAACATCTTGTTACATGAATTTCTTTATATTTTGGGAATGCCTCAAATCTTTGCCTAACTTGGCATTTCAATAGATACATCAGAGACATTTATTACTCTGCTGTTTTAATCCTCTTTGCTGGAGAAAAAAGAAAGAAGTTTATGACAGAAAATATGCTTCCCTAAGTTTTAAGTGCACAATGTGCTGTTCTTGTTCACCACTGCACAGCAGATCCTTCCAGAACTTTCTCTTTGCAGAAACATGCAGCTGCATCCACACTAAGCCTAAGCTTCCCACATCCTGCCCCAACCACAGCTCCGCATCTTCTGTAGGAGGAATTTGGCTTGTTAAGAGACCTTATAAGTAGAGACTTGTGGTGTTTGTCCTGTCATATTTCTTTACATTTTACCAAATTATATCAATTCTGTGCTTTGTCTCTTCTTAAGATTTATTTATTTAATGTATATGGTTATTTTGACTGCATGTTCATCTGCACACAAGAAGAGGGCATTGGATCCCATTATATTGTGAACTGCCATGTAGGTGCTTGGAATTGAACTCAGGACCCCTGGAAGAACACCCAGTGCTCCAGTAAACCATCTCTCCAGCCCCTGCACTTTGCCTTAACTAAGCACTGTCATTGATTCAGTTTGTGTTATAGAATGAATCTAGTTTGGCACACCTCATTTTGACATTGTACTAGAAGGTTTTGTGTCAACTTGACACAAGCTAGAGTCATCAAAGAGGAAGGAGCCTCAATTGAGGAAATACATCCATGAGATCCAGCTGTAAGGCATTTTCTCAATTAGCGATCATTGGAGGAGGGCCCAACCCTTAGGCTGGTGGGCAAGCCAGGAGAAGCAACCCAGTAAGCGGCACCCCTCCATGCCCTCTGCCTCAGTCCCTGCCTCCAGGTTCCTGCCCTGTTGAGCTGCTGTCCTCACTTCCTCCAATGATAAACCACAATGTAAAAGTGTAAGCTGAATAAAACCCTTTCCTCCCCAACTTGCTTTTTGGTCATGGTGTTTTATTGCAGCAATAGAAACCCTCACTTTAGACAGATATCTGATTGAATACTATGGTACCCCCAAACTACGTACTTTGATAATAATAACATATGTCTTTTGAAGCTGTAGAATTAAATCTTGTGGAATTAACTAAAACAATTTCTTTGTGTTTGTTTCTGGAGAAATATTAAGGGGCACTGGGATGTGGAGAGAATTA
>JADRCC010575295.1:0-11337 GCA_019843855.1 Hylomyscus alleni
GCTACCGTAATTTGAAACAAATGAAATCAGCTCACATAAAGCAAAGGAACTGCAAGAAGAAAATCATTTCCACTGATCATTCTGATTTAAACTTTACAAGGAACTTTTCTTTTAATCTGTTTTTTTTTTTAATATTCTACTAGGTGAAATGTTTAAATGCATTCTGGAGTATAATCGGTGTTCAAAGAGTCATGATGAAAGATACATGTTAAGACAATACTA
This sequence comes from Hylomyscus alleni, assembly GCA_019843855.1. Taxonomy (NCBI): domain Eukaryota; kingdom Metazoa; phylum Chordata; class Mammalia; order Rodentia; family Muridae; genus Hylomyscus; species Hylomyscus alleni. The sequence goes on from JADRCC010575295.1 coordinate 223, forward strand.
AAGATTAATATAATGTGCGATACCGTCATACCTTTCTGATATATCTTCATTCCTCTACTATTTCTTCTGATGCTTCATCATTAAACATAACTTTCCATATGACCTGCCCTAATGAGTCAGGTGTATGCTATTTTACAATTGTTCATGTGTAAATGGTTATATAAGACTTCAATATTTAAAAAAGTGCAGGAGAAATGGCTTTGCTTTTATTTATACTCCTTTAGTTGAAAGATTTAACACAGTAACTATAGCAATTCAACTTCCAAAGTAATAGAGGACATGACCAAGACAAGGAATGGATGAGAGCCTAGCTAGTTTCTTCTATTAAAATGATAATTTCCTGAATGCATGAGGGGTCTAACTTTTTGTTCTATACATTCAAAAAATTAAGAAATAATTTTGATAGTGGATTTATAAAACTGATTGTGCTGATATTTTCATATATGGTTTTAAAACATTTATTCATATTATGTATGTGTATATACATACAGCCCAGGCTTTTAGGGAAGATTCAAACTTAAAACGCCTTCTCATAATAAAATACAAATTGAAAGAATTCAGGTCTGCACATAGGAAAGGAGAAGGACATCAATTTACTCGTAAATTCTGAGTTTTCAGTTCACCTATTCTATTGGTATACTGATATGAGGTACCCACAATAGATATATCTGCATATCAGACACATTACTTACACATCTGGAGAGGAGAGCTTCAACCCTAATGGATGAAGGAAGCTCCTAGATATGGCAACTCCAGAACATCATCCTAGAGTTCACTAGCTGTCTTGTTTAATGAGTAAGTTCAGAGACACCCAATGAGTCTCCAAACCTTGCACAATACTAAGGACTTTGTGCTGTTACCAAATATTCTTATATACCTACAATAGGGTCTCTTGAATGAATTACACACTTTAACAGTGTTGCTACAACGGAGTACTTATAACAGCATATTGTTATAAAGGTGGTTTGAACAGAATCTCTGTGTCTGTCAAAATATATTTTACATTTAACTTTAAGCTCAAAGAAATTTTTTTCAGGTTTTCTTGTTACTTTTGTTGGGGAGCTGTTAAGATTGGGTTTCTGCAGCCCAGGAACCTTTAAATTCACAGCAGTCTACCTATAGTGGTTTTAACATCTCTGATAGCCTTGAATCTTCTTTAACATACCTGGTTAGCGAACATCATTACTGGCTATTTTGAGATTATACATATATTTATTTTATTTTATTGAGATTATAACATGATTACATAATTTATTTCTTTCTTTACCTTCCTCCAAACATTCTGGTATATTCCCATTGTTATCTTTCAAATTTCTGGTCGCTTTATTAGTTGTTGCTACAAAATATACATATGTATGTAATTATATATAAATATGTGAATGTCCACATATATTTCTCAATACATAGATTGAGTATAGTCATTACATGTTGTATAAATTACTTAATTCTGACCTAGCGTTTCCACCCTGCCTTTATCATGTGGTTCTCAGATAAAAGACACACACAATTTTTATAGTTCACAATTAGCATTAAAAAACTGGGGCAAGGCCGGGTGGTGGTGGCACACACCTTTAATTCCAGCACTTGGGAGGCAGAGGTGGGTAAATTTCTGAGTTCAAGGCCAGCCTGGTCTACAGAGTGAGTTCCAGGACAGCCAGGGCTATACAGAGAAACCCTGTCTCGAAAAAAAAAAAAAAAAGCAAAAAACAAAACAAAACAAAACAAAACAAAAACAAAACAAAAAAACCAACAACAACAACAAGAACAAAAAGCTGGGGCAATAGCTATCCTCTATGCTGTCACTATCCTCTTTCATATCGATAACTCTGAGTTATTCCCGTTTCAACTGGGCTGCTCTTAACTCCAATTTCCAGGCCTCAAGGCCATGTTTTCTTAATTCAGAGCCCATAGAGGTTCCTCCTTCCTCCTCCTGCACCTTCTCTTTCCCTCCTCATTCTCTTCCAACCCCAAGCTGGGCAAAACTAAACCCCACCTATGTCTCTTCTGCCTAGCTATTAACTTTTAGCATCATCATTTACCAATCAGAAATAACTTGGGAGCAGGGTCACTCAGGGCCCTGCAGACTCCAGGACCTGGGGGCCCACACTTAGCATCATAATTACGTGAGCAATATATTATAGCTTAAGTGTTAAAATGTAAATATTTAAGTAATAAAAATTTAATATTGCAGCTTAATATTTTGCATAAGATAATGAATTTCTGTTCTCTTACCTAGCAAAGATTATTTCTCCCACTCTCAGCATTCCTTACAGGAATAGATTCTAGAACACAGTCTATGTAATAATACGACAATAGTCTATCTGATATTCAAAGTGCCTATCAATTGTCAACAATTGGGTAGTTGAGATCTCAGGATAGAAGGTAGAACAAAGAATGGCTCCTATCTCAGTAGGAGGAGTGAGGTAAATCTAGATGTACCATGGTACTCAAACTGATGCACAATCTACAGTGTATTTATTATTTGGGGAGTTTTCCATTTTTCCTTATGATCCTTATTGAATAAGACAGCTGAAAATATATAAAGCAAAACAAGAGATATCCATTCATCTAAGGATTTGTTAGTCGTCCTAAAGAAACAGAGTCCACTTTGCCCCTTTGAATCTCGGCTGTATTTAATGACAGCATTTTAAAAAATCAGGCCAATTATTTTGTAATATTCAATGATAATTTGTTGTATAGTTTCCATATCTAAACAGATAATAACTATCTGGGAAGTCTCTCTTAGTCATGAAATGAGCCAAATAAGATCTTGTTCTTATTTTATGTACATTCCACTCTTTGTAATAATATCCTGAAAGGTATCTGTGTGTTCTGTTGGAATTATCCCATACGGACTTCTTAATTTCAAGACACTTTATTATATGTGGGCCTAATCCTGGAGAAGACTGGCACTACAAGACACTAATTACCTTACCCCTTGGCATAATTTCCTATCAGATTCTGTCATTGATGGACTAATTTTCTCCTTTGTTATCCCACTTTCCCAAATCGCAGATTGATTCCTATTAAATGAATTAAGTCTTTAAGCCCTAAGGAGAACAAGTACTATGGTTAAAGTGGAATCAAATATACATGAAGGCCAAAAGTTAACAGATTATGTCGTCTTAAAAATCTTGATAGTATTCCTCAACAGAATTTTAATTAGGGAAAAATGCTGTCTTAAAGGTCTGGATAAAGAATGGAAAAGGATCAAATAGAGAGTAAAAGAAGAATCAGCAAAGAATTTTCTTAAAACTTGCATGTGTGAGATTGGAGTATATTTGTGTAGGAGTAGGATAAGACTCCTAAACTCCTAGTGTTCCAGGGCAATCTTACCTTTCTCTATATTTGTTACTGGATAAAGTACATTGAGTATGATGGCATGACAATTATTTCAGTTACGTTTTCTTCTGTTCAGTGACTGTACCTGACAAAATCATCTGTTTCTCAGACACACACAGATACAAACGGACACACACATACAGACACACACAGATACAAACGGACACACACATACAGACACACACAGATACAAATGGGCACACACATACAGACACACACAGATACAAACAGACACACACATACAGACATACATAGATACAAGCAGACACACACATACAGACACACACAGAGATACAAAAGGACACAAACATACAGACACACACAAATACAAACAGACACACACAGATACAAACAGACACACACAGACGCACACAGGTAGGAGAAAGAGGAATATAGCCTAATGTTACGAAAACCTGGAGGGGTAGTTAATTTTCATTAACTTCATTTGTTTATGATGTATTCTAAATTATTTTTTAATTATTGCTTTATAAGATGAATTCAGAAATAAAACTTCATATAAATGTAATTTTCTTTTTAATTGATTTTTTTCATTAACTTATTCTGGCTTCACTTAATACTACTCAAGTTACAAATGGGAAGTGAAATACAAAACAGTCTTATATTTGGTTTAAAAAATGCACATCACATATATGTGTGTGTGTCTGTATGTGTGTATATATAAATACATATGTATGTATATATATTCATAGAATTCAGAATGATATAACATATATGTACATTTAACCTATAAATTATGTCCATTGATATTCTTTACCATTAATATACCATTTTTATACTCAAATAATTTTATTTTCCCTCTGACTCACATCACAGTTACTCATAGTTCTAACTTAGGTTATTATATAATGTCTGATTTATTTTGAGTTTTTTTCATGAATTCATGAAAAAAAATTCATGAATTTTTTTCCAGTCTGTTTCTGAGAATTGAACTACTTGGCAAATTGATGTTACATATAGGTATATAGGTGTGAGTTAATATCATATGTGAAGGTCACATAGAATAATGATACAAAATCATGTAAATTTTGTGCACCACCTTTGATAATTTATACATGAAATGTTCATTTTTAACTTAATTTCATTTTTACCTATCCATAAATTAAAGTACATTTATATTTTTTATTTCCTAGGATTTTAGATCATAATCTTGGTCTTCACCTGTTTTAGGATATCCAGGGCTTGATGTGGGAGAAGAACTGGGTTCTGATGGCACCAAATTACATTGACTTCTCCTGCTTACATTCTTGTACTTGCCTTTTACATCTGGTTATCTCTGGTACTAAGTGAGCTGGGTGTCTCAGATAGGTGCAGGTCACCTTAGAGGCAGATGGAGCTGTGTAACCTGGGTTACAGCAGGCCTCCTATGATGTAGGCAGTGATGTCTCTGGTTAAAACAGGCCTCCTGTATCCCTGGTTAGGTCAGACATCCTAAGAGATAGGCAGTGCTTTGTGATCAGGAAGCAGGGATATGCTGGAGAGGATGTGGAGAAAGGAGTACTACTCCATGGCTGGTAGGATTACAAACTGGCACAACCACTCTGGATATTAATCTGGCTTTTCTTAGAAAATTGGAAATAGTTCTACCTGAATACCAAGCTCTACTGCTCCTGGGTGTATACCCAAAAGATGTTCCATTATATCATAAGAACTTGTGCTCTACCACGCACATAACAGCCTTGTTTTAATAGCCAGAAACTGGAAATAACCCAGATGTCCCTCAACTGAAAAATGGATACAGAAAATGTGGTTACTATGTGTAGTATTCCATTCAATTTTCAAAAATGAGAATATCATAAATTTTCCAGGCAAATGAATGGAACTAGAGGACATCATGCTGAGTGAGAGAATCCAGCCTCAAAACATCATGCATGGTATATACTCACTGTTAAGTGGATATTAGCCAAAAGTACAGAATACCCTTGACTGGAAGAAGCTTACCAATACAGAAGGCCCAAGTGGAGATGCTTCAATCCCAATTAAAAGGGGTAAAAAAATAATCATGGGAGGATGAGGGAGGTACCTGAATAGGACAGAGGAAGGGGTGGGAAAAGGGGGGCAGGATCATATATGTGGGGGAAAACAGAGGGAAGCCTAGAGGACCAGGAGAGTGAATGAAAATATTCTGCTGCCGGAGTGGATGTGGGGGGATGTCTCTAAAAAGTCCCAGAGACCTGGGATGTGAGAGGTGCCCAGAACTCAATGTGGGTGAGCTAAGCTGAAATACCAAACAGTGGGGAAATGGAAGCTAAACAGTCTACCTCCAGTAGACACACAGGGCTCCCAATAGAGCAATGAGGACACCAACCACCTTTAAAATTTCTGACCCAGAACTGTTCCTGCCTGAAAGAAATGTAGAAACAAAAATGGAGTAGAGAGTGAAGATATTGCAGAGCAGTGACTGGTCCAACTTGGGATCCATCCCATGGGAGAGCACCAAAGCTGGACACTATTACTGATGCTAGGTTGTGCTTGCAGACAGAAATTTAGCATGGCTGTCCTCTGAGAGGCTCTACCAGCCGCTGACTGAGACAGATGTAGATACTTACAGCCACCCATTGGACTGAGGTCTGGGACTCCTAGGGAAGAGATAAGGGAAGGATTGAAGAAACTGAGTGGGAGGACAACCCCATAGGAAGACAACAGTGTCAACTAACCTGGATCCCTGGAAGCTCCCAGAGACTAAGCTACCAATAAAAGAGGATATATGGGATGGTCTGAGGAACCTGGCACATATTCAGCAGAGGAATATTCAGCCTCGACTAGTCCCAGTGGGAGAATATATGCCTAGTCCTGTAGAGAATTGATGCCCCAGAGAAGAGGATATCCTGGGTGGGCAGGTTCTCCAAGGTGAAAGAGAGTGGGAATGGTTTAGGAACTCTGGCAGAGAGTGACAGGAGGGGGAACATTTGTGATGTAAATAAATAAAATAATATAACAAAAAAGAATACCATAAACAGGGCATAGTGGGCCATCCTACAAGGAGCTTGGAAGACAGTGGTGCTGAGAACAATTTGGATGCTAGCAGACCAATTCAAGACATTTCTGATCAGGACAGTATTAGCAATTGGGCTAAAAGCCATTCTTGAGATATTTTGATAAAGCATGTGGTTACTCTTTTTCCTTAGTTCTAAGTTGGTAGAGAGTTAAATAAAGAGGTTTGGAGTTGGCATGGGAATATTTTAAGATCATCTAATATTTACTGTGGGGCACGGTTATTAGCAATCACAAAAGGAAATTCCAAAAGAGATTCCAAAATGACAAAAGAGAAAAAAATCCCAGGAAATTTAATGTTGGAGTCAAATATTTGTGCCAAAATAAATTAGAAATTATAGATTCCTAGAGAGCAAACAGAAAGTTAAGCTTATTCAAATGTAACTCAAGAAGGAGGGAGCACCCAACACAAGCAAAAACAAAAATTAGAGTCAAGAGCGATGCAGGAGTAAAGTGGTTGTGACACTTCCTTAGTGGTTAAGAAAAGTCATTGAGCCAGACATGAGGTAGTGTATGGGACTGTGGAGTAGCCATTGTATGACACTGTGAACATGGATCCTGGGATGTGTTGGAGACCCCAGGATAGTGGATAATTCAGATCTATGTACTACCTACCAGAGAGAGCTGAAGATAAGATGAGGAAGCATCCTAAGAAAGAGAAGTGGTTTACACTTCGCTTTAAAGGAAGAATCCTTCCATCATTAAAGGAAGAATCCTTCCATCATTAAAGGAAGAATCATCAAAGCTGTGCTGTATCAGACAGAAGATAGTAGTATATGTAGATTGCCCTCCTAGGTTTATGTCTTGTTTTGATACAGTTTCCTTTCTTTGGGAAAGGTAATATAATATTCCATTGTATGTTACAAATGTGTCAGTTGCTTTTTTGTTATAATTTTTTTTTGGAATTATAATTAAGAAATATTCTTGAGTCTCAAAAGAGACTTTAGGGTTTGGGCTGGTAAATTGTGATGAGATTGTAAAAGACTATGTAGAAATTGGATGTCCGAATAAATACCTTTTGTATTGCAATATGGCCACAAGTATATGGAGGCAAAGATGTGTCACGTTGTGGTTTGAAAGAGAATGAATCCCATAAGCTTACCTATTAGAATGGTTGATCCTTAGTTGGTAGAACTGTTTGATAATGATTAAGAGGAATGTTCTTATTGGAGGAAGTGTGTCACTGCAGGTGGGCATTGAGATTTCAAGAGTCTCTCTCTCTCTCTCTCTCTCTCTCTCTCTCTCTCTCTCTCTCTCTCTCTCCCTCTCTTTGTTGATAGTAACATAAGCTTTCAGTTACTTCTCCAGCACCATGTGTGTCTGCCTGCTACAACTTTTCTAGAAATGATAATTATGCCTTCACCCTGTGAGACTGTAAGCTACCAGCAAATTGTTTCTTCTATAATTTTTCTTGGCCAAGGTGTCAAACTATCTGACAAGTACAGGTCTAACACCAAGTTCAGTTTCTACCATAGCACAATACACATAGATTTATCTCTGCAGGGGAATTGCTAGTATTTCTATAAGAAGCCGAATAAAGCTCTGAAGACTACCCAGCTCTTGGCATGGTGTCACTATGTTCATAAGCCACGAAGAACAAATACAATGTTAACATGAAACTTAAAACATAATTCAGTATACATTGAGATAACTGCTCCTACTGCTCAAGAGTTTTCCACTGAGCTCTTTTAAGTGCTAAAAAATTTGTCTTAGAATTATAACGCATAAAATATATATATCAAACTTCTGTCCCTGTTTACTTTTGAATTATTTAAATTATTCCTTTTGTAAATATTAAATAAAATTTTCTCACCTATGATAATCCAAAAAGGCATGTGGAGATCAAGAGTGCAAAGGATCATGTTACCTTCATGGAAAGCACACACATGAGGAAAAAAAGCACTTTCTATAGCTACAATGTTTTAAGCCAGAGGATTCCTTTAGCAAGATATTTAATTGTAGTTTTAAGATGTCACCATCATAGAAAAATACATAAAGTTTATCCTATTATATATAAAAAGACTAATGTTCTTGCAAAATGAGTCCTATGGATGACCACAAAGAAAATTGTAGAGCCCAGAGCACAGCAGGGCTTTCTAAATACTGAGACTTTAAACACTGTGCCATGCCTTCTCACCTAAACAATACTTCACATCAGGATCTCAATTACTTGCAAAGCAATAAATTCAGCAACAGGAAATTATGGTTACGTTCTCCATAATTAAGCTATACTTTCTTCAGATCCTCTATTAATCAGGCCAGGCCTCATTTGCAGAGATAAAATATTTGGATGCCTTTACCGTACATGATTTTGTTTATAGCTTAAGATTAAATATATTAATTTATTTTTTTCATTTTATTGCCATCTATAAATAAAGCCCTAAAGATCTAGAGGCAACAATAGCTAGAAATGTAGTTAATATTCTCCATATGGATGTCAACTCATTACTCTTCTTGTCAGCATTGGATTAAACACCAAAGAAATGCATTATTTATAGCCGAAGGGAAAATGCTGCATGGCTGTAACTTCTAGAAATGTTTCTATTAACCAGCTAGCTGCTCTGTAGGATAAAATTGTGTTTAAACTTGACACCATCCCACCTCCCTGACTTTCACACAAACGTTTATCTTAAGATAATAAGATCCCATAAAGCAAAAGCAATTGCTTTTATCAAGGACTTTCTATGCTCTTTACAACACAGTGATTGGTTTAACAAAGTGGAATTGGCATTCTCTTAAATGATATTCAATGAAAATCTTGTATACTGTCTTTTCAGTTATGTGTAATTTGTAGTCAAATCCACTTGATGTGTTGCTATTCAAACACATAAATTAGCAATAAATTCACTTCATACTTACCAGTTAGTTCAAAATATATATGACCCAAGTATTAGTCAAATAACTCCTATTTAATAATCAATGACATCACAGATTGTCAGAATTAAGTTCAGTTATCATAAATCAGTAGTTTCGTAATGTTCGAGAACTTTCCTCATGGTTAAATATTGAAATTGCCATCCATCCATATTGTATCCAGCTGTCAGTGCACCCCTGATTGGTGAATTATAGATAAATTCTCATTCTCCTTTAGGCATTTGTCTTTCTCTCCTCCTCTTCCTCTTTGACATAAACTGAAAATATCCAAATTAACGCTATCCTGAATTTCTTTTATTCATACAATTTCCTCCTCTCTTAATCTAATTTTATATCTTTGCACCTTTGCATACCTGTCAATACTTCAATTTCCCAAAGCTCGGCCTGCATACTTATTTTCACTTGCTGTGTATTTTGCTGGGTGCCAATATAAAAATGAATTTAAAGATACTAACAAATCTTGTCACATAGGGCTTGTGAAAAAATTGTGAATGAACGGGGCAAACACACAAAAGATTACTTTCCTTCTTCATGTAGTTAGTAATTGAGAATTAAAGATTTTTTTATATGAATACAAAAAGAGACAGATGATATTTTAAACTAAACACATTTCTGTTTTGTGGATATAGAGGTCCACTTTCACTCTCCTAATCAGTATTTCTTCTGCTGTTCGCTTTATCTAGTTTTTGTTTTTCATTGAGACAGTCTTTGTTTTTTAATTTTATTTAATCTTTTCTATACTCCAGATTTTCTCTCCCTTCTGGTCCACCCTCTGACTGTTCCACATCACATACCTCCTCCCTTCACCCAACAACTGTCTCCATAAGGATGTCCCCCACCTCACATCCCACGCACTCCACTCTCCACCCCACTAAATCTTCCCACTCCCGGAGACATTATTATATCACTACCCAGTCTGGCATCAAAAATCACTGTTTCAAATAAAGATGATGTTGAATGTCCAATTGAGGTATCAGTTAAACATTTGATTATGGACAAATAAAGTCAATTGTGTCTTATATGGAGTTGCTATTCCTGTGACAAAACCCCATGAACAAAAAGTAAGGTCTGGCTTACACCTCCACATTGTAGTCAATCATTGAAGTCAGGACAAAACTCCAAAGGACAGGAATCTGGGGCAGGGACTGATGCAGAGGCTCCAGAAGGGTACTGCTTACTGGATTACTATCTATGAATTGCTCAGCCTACTTTCTTATAGGACCCAGAACTACTAGCTCAGGGAGGCACCACCCCCATCAATCCTTAAAGAAATACTCTACAGGCTTGACTGCAGTGTGATCTTATGGAGCCATTTTCTTCACTGAGGTTCCCTCCACTATGATGGCTTTAGCTTTTATAAACTATACAGTACAATTTTTTCTTATATTTTTTGTTGAGTGGTTAGCCATTAATTGCCAAGTCCGCAATTTTCTTTCATAAATTTAAATTTAAGAATTCTTCATGTATTTGGGTTTTATTATATGTACCTGACCTATCTAGTCTTAAGTACTTAGTCACACAAACAGTGTCTTTCTGATATAGGTCCCATCTCCTAGAATGGGCTTTAACTAAAATCAGATATTGGTTTTTCACACAAGCTTTGTTACATTTGTTTGTTAGTTTGTTTATGTTTTGAGACAGGGTTTCTCTGTTTAGCTTTGGCTGTCTAACAACTAACTCTGTACACTAACCAGCCTTGAACTCACAAAGATCCATCTGCCTCTGTCTCCTGAGTCCTGGGAGTAGAGTTGTGTCCCACCACCTCCCAGCTTGCTCCATATTTACTATTGTATTTTGCAGGCAGGTCAGCACTAAGGATCACAGGGTTTGCAGCTGGGTTGGTGTTTATGTTTCTCTTTCAGTGGTGTGCAGAGTACCTACATGTAG
>JADRCC010575295.1:11347-22973 GCA_019843855.1 Hylomyscus alleni
CCCAATAAAACCCTGCACAATGGGGAGATGTAAGAACTAGAAGATGAAGAACACCAAGGTACCAAAGCCCTGTAGATCAACATAATGAATGCACATATGAATCTATAGAAACTGAGACACCATACACAATACCTGCATGGATCCTTAGGTATTTATTATAGCTTCAAGTTTAGTGTTTTTATGAGATTTCTGTGTAGGTATGAAGGGTCTCTGTGTCTCTATTTCTTGGGACTTTCCTTGGGCTCATTTTCTTCTGATTCTTTGTTTTATCCTATTCTGATTTGTTAGTTATCATCCTACATGTTGATATACATTATATTATATTATATTATATTATCCCTTAGAGAATTGTTTGTTTTATAATAAGACACAGAAAAGGGATAGATCCAGATAGATGAGACGATGGGAGGAAGCTGTGTGGTTCAGAGGATGTAAAATCATAGCATGAATATATTATGTAAAAAAATAACTGTTCAATAAAAAATAATAATTCAAGAAAAAAGAAAAAAGAAAATGTTTTTTGCAAGATATTACTTTGGCAAATATTCTCTTCACATTTTGCCCTTTCTTTTCATATAAAGTATCTTTTACAAGTGTGAAACTTGAGTCTTTAAGTTTGTCATTCCTTCTCTCCAACATTATGTCTCTGGCATTTTGTTTTAAAGGTTATCTCACCAAAGATGATATCTAAACTCTTTGCACTCATATCTGCTATGAGTTGTACAACTTTGCCTTTTCTCTCCAGGCCTGTCCGTCACACTCTTCTGAGTTCTGGAAAGGTTTTGAAGTCTGCATCTGGATTCCTTTGGAGTCCTTCTGAATGATCAGTTCCTCTATCCTCACTCTTGAGAAGACTGTTTTTTCTTCCTTGATTCCTTCCTGCCTTTGTCACAGGTCCTTTGACTGCCTCAATAAGTATGGTATCAGGGTTCTTACTCTGCTGTTGTTTTTGTCAACAGATATATATTCATGCAGTAGATTTATAGTAACTCTGGAAATCGGGTTGTTTTCACTCTGTTTTTTTTCTCATTCAACCCTGTGTTAGTTATTCTGAGTATCTGGCTTCTCCATGTAAGCTTTATACAGTTTATTGATATGTTCACCATCACGTGAGTGGACCTGTATTTGTTTTGCATGAGTTCTAGATTGTAACTTAAGAAAAAGGGATATTTTCATAGCAAATATATGGAACATATAAGGCTCTGTAAGACATATCATTTACAGACATATTCCTCTATTCTGTGGTTGTCCTTGGCTTTACTAACAGTAATGCTGGACAAAAGAAAAAAAAAACACAAGGGATCACAAAATCTCATTTCATAGTATAATATTCATAATAGTCTTTTTAACGGTATTCATCAGAAAAAAATTTACTAATACTTAATCAGAAAGATTTGATAACTTGTTTCTAATAGTCATATAGCTTGCTTCTTAATTTAGATAAGCAGACAATATATAATAGCTTTATATCACAGTTCCAATGCATTGTCATTAGTTTGCATGTATATATCTAGTTCATTCATTTTTGAGAAAAACCTACTATTTCAAATTTGCTTGTCTAGGTACCTTTGACAAGTATTAATTATCATTCCCTCGGTGAGTTGTTTCTAGGTATTTTCAATAACCTTCTGTCTATGCTTATGACAATATCATACAATAATCACTTTCTCACAAATTTGTGAGTTGGAATGAACAGAAATGCTGCAATATTTTAAAATGGCTTGGCACATTCTGTTATTCTCATTTTCACAAAAAGACGTGTATGATATGAAGGGCATTTTGCCAAACCAATTTGCTTGCTTGGAGTGAATTGTGATTTTCGGCACATTAAGTTCATCAGTCCATGAACACAGGATAGTTTTTCTTATCCATTTCAATCATCTTCATTTCTTTGAGTGTTATCTCAATATTTTGGGAGTGTATAACTCAAAGTTTTTATTAAATTTATATCAAGAATTATATCAGTGTAGTGTTATTACAAATTGAATTTTCTTAAACATATTTTCTTAAATTTAAATGTATATTTATTGGCTATTGTTCCTATATGGAAATATCATTTTACTATGTATCAAAGGACATGACTCATGAAATTTTGTTGAAGATTTTTGTTCATATTTCATTTATAGACAACATATTACATTGATTTGATTGTTAAAGTTGTTTGGATCCAAATAATGAACATCATTAAGCCATGGTCTGAAATTTCTTTCTTTTTAGGAATCAGAATATTCATATATTTTTACTCCTTGTGAGTATTAACGTGTGAAAACAACTTTGAAGCACAATATGAGAATTTCTTGGTTAAACAGAGTTGGCATATATTGGACACGACCACCTTTGTCATAAAATTTCAGCTGACAAATGGATCAAACTATGAAAGATCATCTTAAGTGAGGTACCCCAGACCCATAAAGAAAAACATTGTCTGTGCTAACTTATAAGTGTATATTAGTGATAAAGTTCAGAATAACCATGCTACAATCTAAAGACCTAAAGTAACTAAGTAACAAGGACTGCCCAAGGTGGGATTGCTGAATCTCACCAAAATGGGGAAATAGATGAGATATTAGGAGTAGATTGATGGAGGGAACTGGGGTACAGGACAGGGTAGGGATGAGAACAAGAGGGATGAGTGAAGGGCAACAAAAGGAGAAAGTAATGGATGACAATGGAAGCACCAAGGAATCTATGAGAGTGACCCTAGCTAGGATTCCTATCAATAAGGGATATGGAGCCTGACCTGGACATCTCTTGCAACCAGGCAAGGTGTCCAACAGACAGATTTGGACAGCAATCCAGATACAAAATCTTAAACCCACAATGTATCTTGCCTAGAAGACGTACAGCTGTAAAAGATAGAATAGAATTTGAGGGATGGCCCAACAATGACTGGCCTAGCTGGAGACTCATGACATGAGAGGGAGACAAGCCCTGGCACTAGTAATGCTATTTTGCTATATTTGCAGGCAGGAGCAGAGCGTAACTGTTCCTGGAAGCTTCACCCAGCAACTGATTGAAACAGATGGAGAGACCCACAGCCAAGACCTAAGTGGAGATTTGGGGTTCCTTTGTGCAAGTCTCCTTTTATCTTAGGAGGCTTTGGCCACCAACATGAGAGAACAAAGAGAGCAGAGGTGGAAAGTGGGGTTCAGATGCCTGTGATTATAGATGGAATGACTTCCAGATACCACTGCAGCTAGATGAGTCTACTTTATTGTTTAGGGATATGATACATAATGGCTTTTTTAGAGTTGTAAGTGGAATGGGCTAATTGGACATGGCATTAGATGAGCAGCAAGGGGTGATTAGTTCTAATATAATAACTAATTATAATGTGAGTGGGAAGTCAGGATGGGATGTTTGTGCTGAGTTATGCAGCCGTGGAGAGAGCTCTATACAAGGTCACTTTTTAGACAAGGCAAGCCCCTTTTGTTCAGGGATGATCATGTGACAAAGATATTCTCCAGACAGAGGCAGAGTCAGGGAAGTCCTGCTAAGAAAACCATCAGATCGTGGAGGACTGCTACCTTAACTGCAAGTTTCCCTAAGCCCTGTAGAAGAAGGGGAGGAAAGATTAAAGGCACCAGAGGGGTCAAGGACACAACCAGAAAACCCGCAGTGTCAACTAACCTGGGCCTATAGAGGCTTTAGGGACTGTACAGCCATCAGAGTTGATGTACATTTCTCTGATGACTACATACTTTAACCATTTCCCTAAGTGCTTCTTGGCTATTCAAGGTTCCTAGGTTGAGAATTTTCTGCTTAGCTCTGTATCCCATTTTTTAATTGGATGATTTTGACTGTTGGTGTGTACCATCTTGAATTCTTTATAAATTTTTGGATTCTAGCCCTCTGATACAGGTTTGATGAAGATACTTTCCCAATCCCTAAGCTGCTATTTTGTCCAACTGACTGTGTCCTTTGCCTTTCATGAAGCAAATGCTTTGCAGAAGCTTTTGCAGTTTCATGAGATCTTATTTATCAATTGTTTATCTTAGAGCCTGAGCTATTGATGTTCGGTTCAGGAAATTGTCTTTTTTGTCTATGAGTTCAAGGTTATTTCCCTCTTGCCTTTCTATATAGTTAGTGTATTATAGTTAGTTTCTATTATAGTTAGTGTATTTGGCTTTGGTTGAGGTATTTGATCCACTTGGACTTCAGTTTTGTGTAGGGTATTACATATAGATCTATTTGCATACTTCTATACTTAGACATCCAGTTAGATAAGCATTGTGGGTTGAAGATGCTTTCTATATTCCA
This sequence comes from Hylomyscus alleni, assembly GCA_019843855.1. Lineage (NCBI taxonomy): Eukaryota > Metazoa > Chordata > Mammalia > Rodentia > Muridae > Hylomyscus > Hylomyscus alleni. The sequence goes on from JADRCC010575295.1 coordinate 15,608, forward strand.
TTGTATGTTTTTGGCTTCTTTATCAAAAATTCAGTGTCCATAGGTATGTGGGTTTATCTCTGAGTCTTGGATTTGATTACATTGATCAACATCTCTTTCTGTACCAATGCCTTGAAGTTTTTATCACTAATGTTCTGTAGTACTACTTAAAGTCATGAATGGTGATTCCTCCAGAAGTTCTTTTATTGTTCAGGATTGTTTGGGTTGTTCTGTGTTTTTTGTTTTTCCATATAAAATTGAGAATTGTTCTTTCAAGGTCTATAAAAATTGTGTTGGAAATTTGATGGATATTACAATGAATTTGTAGATTACTTAAAATAAAATGACCATTTTCACTATGTTAATCCTACCTATGGCATGGGAGATCTTTTCATCTTCTGATATCTTCTTAAATTTTTTTCTTCAGAGACTTGAAATTCTTGTCATACAGATCTTTCAATTGCTTAGTTAGAGTTGCACCAAGATTCTTGGTATTATTTGTGGTGATGGAAAAGGGTATTGCTTCCCTAATTTCTTCCTCGAATGTTTATAATTCATATGAAGGAGGGTTACAGATTTCTATAATTAATTTTGTATTCAGCTACTTTGCTGAAGGTGTTTATCAGATGTAGGTGTTCTCAGGTAGAATTTTTGGGTCAGTTATGTATGCTACGTTATCATCTGTACAAAGGGAAACATTGTTTTCTTCCTTCCCAAATTGTATCCCCTTGATCTTTAGTTGTCTTATTGCTCTGGCTAGGAATAAGTATTATATTGAAGAAATAAAGAGAGAGTTGGGTAGGGTTTTCTTGTCCCTGATTTTAGTGTAATTGCTTTCAATTTCTCTCCATTTTAGTTTGATGTTGGCTACTGGTTTGCTGTACTTTTGCTTTGATTATGTTTAGGTATGTGCTTGGAGCCCTAATCTTTCTAATATTTTTAACATGAAGGGGTTTTGTATTTTGTCAAAGACTTTTTCAGCGTCATATTAGATGATCATTTGATTTTCATAGTGATTATATAAATGGATTTTCATATATTAAACTGTCCCTACATCCCTGGAATGAAACCTACTTAATCATGGTGGATTATGTCTTTGATTTGTTCTTAGATTCAGTTTTTTAGTATTTTATTGAATGTTTTACATCAGTGTTCTTAGGAGAAGTCAGTCTGAAGTTCTCTCCCTTTGTTGAGTCTAGAGAGAGTGGTTTAGGTATCAGGGTGACTCTTTTTTTTTTTCTTTTCTTATTTACATGTCATATATTCACCTCAAACAAACAAATAAACAAACAAAAACAAGAACAAACCCCTGTTGCCTCCCCCTTCCCATGCCTGCCACCTCACCCTCTCCCACTTATCAGCCCTGTCATCCCCCTACACTGGGGCACTGAACCTTCAGAGGGCCAAAGGCCTCTCCTCCCATTGATGACCAACTTTGCAATCCTCTACTATACACATGCTGCCAGAACAATCAGTCCCACCGTGTATAGTCCTTGGTTAGTGGTTGAGTCCCTGGGAGCTCTGAGGGCATTGGTCAGTCCATATTGTTGTTCACTCCAAGAGGCTGCAAACCCTTCAACTCCATTGATTCTTTCTCTAACTCCTTCATTGGGGACCCTGTACTCAGTTCAATGGATGGCTGTGAGCCTCTACTTCTAGAGACAGCTATATCAGGCTGGCGTACCCTGCCTTCAGTCTCTGCTCCATAGTTAGTCTCTGCAACTCCTTGAGTAGGTATTTTGTTCCCCCTTTTGAGAAGGAGTGAAATGTCCACATTTTGGTCTTCCTTCTTCTTGAGTTTCTTGTGGTTTGTGGATTGTACCTTGTGTATTCCAATCTTCTGGGCTAATAACCATCAGAGTGACTCTTGCTTCATAGAATGAGTTTGGCAGTGATCCTTCTGTCTCTATTATGTTGATAGTTTGAGGACTATCAGTATTAGCTCATCGATGAAAGTCTGGTAGAATTCTGCCCTAAAACCAAATGGCCATGGGCTTTTTTGAGGAGAGGGACTTTCAGTGACTGCTTCTTTTTCTTTATGGGTTATAGGACTGTTTTAATAGTTTTCCTGACCTTGACTTAACATTAAAAAAATCATATATTTTCTGAAGATTTCCAACTTTATAGACAACAGAAGATATTGGGGGATGTTAACCTCAATGATACTGGTGTGGTAGGCCTCTTATGGCTGTCATTGAGATGATTGGTTCTGGATCAGCAGGTCTGTATTGTTCAGTATCCACAGGTCTATGTGGTTCAGGATCTGCAGGTCCCGTGAAAGTTGGCAGAGAGCTGGAAGGAGAAGGAAGGTCTGTTGGGGATAAAAGACTGTTCAGGGCATCTTGGGGTAGCCCTGGAGGACTCAGTGAACAAAGGATACGGGTAGGGTAAGGAAAGCCAACCTGTATGGTTTAAGCTCTACAGGTCTGATGAAAGTGAATAGGAAATAGTAGGCTCAGAGAAGCTTGGGGTGCCTGAGAGGACTCTGTGAGTTGAGGCAAAGTGCTAATACTTTATTAGATACAAAATTAAAACTTTGCCCACATTCCCCATTAATTCTTGAATATTGGCTGTAATGATCATATAAAGCCTTTTTGCATGTAGCCACAGCTAGTGTGAGTTCTATTGTACAATAAAAGGCTGTTATTTTTGAAAAACACTTTCACAGCAGTTCTTTGCAACTGATGACTCTCTCTGTCTGAACTGTCTTTCATAATGATCCCTGAACCTTGGTCAAGAGGGCAAAGTTATGGGAGTCTAGGATGAAATGGAGAGTATGGAGTAAGGTACACTTTTACTCTACATAATTTGAGTAAAATTCTCAAATAATAAAGTCCATTTTAAGACATTTCCTAACTTATTAAAATTAAAAGTGTTATTAAACTTGCTTTAATTTAAAAACTAATTTGTCTAATTCATAAGAAGTGAGGGTTATCAGTCCCTTTTCATTTATACTTGATGACATAGGATTAATGCATTTCTCTATGCCTCTTAGAGAAACCTCATCTTGCCATAGATGGAAGTTAGCACACAGTCACACACAATTAGACAAGATACAAAGTATAAGAGTCTTTGAATCAGTCATGCAGAAATGTAATGTCTATAACACCACTCTCAAGTCTCTGGAAACCATGTTGAAGAGGAATCAGAACGATTGAAAGGGACAGATGTGGTAAATGACTCTAAGGAAATACTGACAACTCCTGACACAACCAGACTGACAATATACATGTTCTTACTTAGACTATGACAGCGTAAACAAGGTCTAGAGAAGTCCATGTCAGAAAATCCAAGCTCGAGAACTGGGCACATATTCTGACTTCTGTCTAGGAAGTTACTTGCAATTGATAAATGATGAGTGAAATGTACTTTAATTGAGAAAATTGACACTGCGTGGCATAACTAGGTCTCAAAGTATGTTGATTCCATTTTCTCACAAGTTGCCATATCGACTTTCAAAGCATATGTACAAGTTCACATGCCTACTAGCAATGAAAGAGTGTTCCCCTTTCTCAACATTCTTACTAGCATGAGCTTTCACCTGTGTTTTTGATCTAAGCCATTCCAACACATGTATGATGAAATCTCAGAATCATTTGATTTGCATTTTCCTGAGAGGTAAGGATGTTTAACATTTTTTTCAAGGGCTTCTCACCCATTAGAGATGCCTTTGCTGATAATTCTTTCTTTAGATTTACATCACATTTTAAACTAGATTATTTGATATGATGAAGTTTATTTTCTAGAGTTCTTTATATATTTTGAAAATTAGTCCTCTGTCAGATATGCTGTTAAAGAAAATCTTTTCCCATACTGGAGACTGTGGGGTGGAGAACTGTGCACAGACAGCCTGGTTCAGGATAGAGCACAGGACTGGAACCCCGGAGACCTGGTGGGCGGTGACTTCTGCCTTCATGGGATAGTAGGATTTCTGAAACTCCTCCTGGGCCCTTGGCTCTTGTCACAGCTACAAGCCTCCCACAGTACCCACCTCCCCTGCAGAGAGGTATGTGGCCATCAGCTGGTATTCTGTCTGGACTCCACCCCCACAGTTACCTGGTTGCCAGGTATGCTCCTCCCCACAATTACCTGGCAACAGCCAGGATAGCCCTAGCCCACTATAAAAGGAGCAGCTTGCCCTGTCCTTGCTCTCTTGCTCGTCTCTTACCTCTTACCTCTTACTCTCTTAATCTCACCTTCCCTTTCCCCATGGCTGGCCTCTTCCCTACTCTCTCCCTCTCTGACTTTCTACAATAAACACCTTAAAACCATGGACCATCTCTGCTCATCAGGATCCACTGGGCTAGAGCAATGGAGCAGGTCTCCCTCTAAAGAGCCATGCATCTAACCTCCGGCCCCCAAGCCTCCTTGTGCTCCGGCCAGTGCTTCTGCCAACCCAAGCCACCCACCAAACCAAGCAGTCTGCTAACCCAAGCTGCTGACTGAGCAAGCCAAGGACCCTTGACTTGTCCCCGAGGTAACCTTAAATTTCTTTCTTCAAAAATTTGAAGTTCTTATCAAACACATCTTACCTTGCTTGGTTAAAGTTACCCCAGGATATTTTATATTATTTCTGCCTATTGTGAAGTCTGTTGTTTCCCTGAAGACCTTTTATAAGAGGTCTACTGTTTTTTTCTTTTTGAATAAATATTTCATTCAGCCACTTTGTTGAAGGTGTTAATCTGTAGTATGGGTTCCTTGGTAGGACCTTTTGAGTTTATTATGAATATTGTCATATGAACTACAGGAAACAGAAGTCAGATAGCCTGGAGACTTAGGTTGGATCGAAGTATGATTGACAAAACATACATAAATACATCAAATTCCCAATGGTATTTTACACTTGTAGACAGGAGCCTAGCATAATCATCATCCCAGAGACTCCATACAGCAACTTATAGAAACAGATGCAGAGACCCATAGTCAAATATTAGGTAGAACTCAGTGAATCCTGTATAAAGATAAGGAAGAAGTATTGTAGAAGTCAAAGCTGGTAAAGGATACTACAAGAAAATCCTCAGAATCAACTAACCTGGGATCATACGGCTCACGGAGACTGAATTGACAATCAGGAAGCCTACATGGATCTGACATAGGCCCTCTGCAAATATTCTTTGTTTGTGTAGTTTTATCTTCTTGGAGAACTCCTAGTAATCTGAATAGGGAATGTCTCTGACTACTTTATTGCTTTTGGGGAACTTTTTTTTTTAGGTTTCCCCATCCAGCCTCCTTAATAAAAGGAGAGATGCCAATTTTATTGCAACTTGACATGCCATGTTCTACTGATATCCATGGAAGGAAGAGTAGATGGGCATAGAATTTGATAGGAGAGGAGAGAGGGGAAGCTGCTGTTGGGATATAATATATATGAGATAATAAATTTAAATTATTTATTATTCTTCTGATATTAGATTTGGATATAATATATATTAAGATATGTCAACCATGCAATAAAGCTGTCACCATTTAAATCCTAACTTCTCTTTGTGCATATAAAGTATATAGCTTCAGCTAGTCCTATAATATCTCTGTAGTTTAGTTTCCTTTTTGAATTTGCCAAATATTTTCTGTAATTGTATTTATATTAATGCATTACCAGAATGCTTATAGGTGAATATGAGGCAATCATGTTCATGCATTAGCTTGGATTTTTCAGATTATGTAATTAAATATAATGATTAATCTGAGTACTTTTCTTAAGTAGAATTTGAGTCTTAATTTTTAGATAATTTTTCCAATTAATTTTAAAATCCTAATGTCTATTATAACTTAATTTTTATTACATGTACTTGTTACATTTATAGAATATACTGTGTTTTTGTACTTCTTTCATAAAATATTATTAATTTTCACAATATTTATCAGTCTTAGCCAGTTATCTAAATTTGAGTACTTAAACACCTTTCATTTGAGACAAACACACACACACATATGTATTGCTTATACATTTTTATGTATAAATACAACAGCATTTTCTGAGTATGATTTTTGTGATAAAAAACAAAATGAAAATGGAAGTTCCTTTCTTTCTCCTACTTGACCCCTTCTTCCTTCTTTTCCTTTGCCTTTACTTCCTTTTCCTCTTTTGTATATTTTTGTACTATTTAGTTAATATGTGCAGATACATAGTTTTTTTCAAGTAGAACATTCATGATCATAAATACAGAAGATCTATATGAGTTTAGAGGACTCTAGTTTTTGTTACATTTATTTTAACTGAGCTATAAAAAACACAAAACTTGCATGGTGATTGTAAATGTAACATTTATTTGCCTGATGTAATTACCAATTCTGAGATTTACTACTGAATAAACTCATCCTGTCTTGCTCTTACTGAACCCTGCCTGGCTGGTTTAACTTAGAATCAGATGTTCTGGCTCAAACTCCTCTCCAACCTAGCTGATTTAAACTGACGTTTCTAGGTTTATCACTGAATTGTTCTTCTTGGCCTCAAATTAATTCTGGCAATCTGTTCTAATCTCTGGCTGCTCCATTTCAGTCTTTGGCCCTTTCTGTCTTCATCTGTGTGTATCTTGTTTTCTCTGCAACCTGCCTTTTAAAACTATCTCAATAAAATTGTATCTGAACCCCGTGAACTAAACCACCATCAATTGAACTACGATGAACTCAACTCTACTGGATTTCCTCTCTATTAACTACACTTTCAAATACAGCTGTTTCTTTTTACAAACTAACCTTGCCCCAGTTGTTAGAGATTTAACCTATGTACTAAGAGCTTGCCTCTATTCCAGCAAGATCACCCTGTAATCTGGGGTTTGTCTAGATTATCCTGGATCATATCTTTGGATATGATTCCTTTTGAGAGCAGCCTTATTGATAAATTAAAATTCTTCTACTGGTGATTAGGGTAATAGGTACAGACATACTTTATTTAATGTTTAAATGATCTACACTTTATCTATCATAGAACAACAATATCAGCCAACCAGACCCCCAAGAGCTTTCAGGCACTAAACTCCCAACCAAAGACTACACGTGGAGGGACCCATGGCTCCAGGAGCATGTGTAGCAGAGGATAGCCTTGTTAGACATGAATAGGAGGAGAGACCCTTGGTCCTCTGAAGGGGCATGTGAGGACAGGGAGAGAGGAGTGGGTGGTTGAGTGGGGGAACACTCTCATAGAAGCGGAAGGGACAGGGGATTTCCAGGGAGGGGAAGCCATGAAAGAGGATAACATTTGAAATGTAAATTAAGAAACTATCTAATAAAAAATTAAAGAAAAAAAATAATTACTTTGAAGAATTTTTCTAATGCTATTTTTCTACTACAGACCCAAACAATTCCCTAGTTACTTTTTATTTTAAAATGAAAAAAAACATAAAATCAATTGAGAAAAGGAAATCTCAGCTGAAGAATTGATTTTATC
>JADRCC010575296.1:0-23756 GCA_019843855.1 Hylomyscus alleni
CAGTTCTAAATGCACTGCCAGCTTGATCTGCATTGATTCAGTTACCACTTGGCTGTCTGCATTCTCATGCCTCAGTTCTTTTTATACTAGTGTATTTTGATCACTTTGTACTATAGTTTAAAATAATTTAATAAATAAATTTAAGTGTGTGTGTGTGTGTGTGTGTGTGTGTGTGTGTGTGTGTAGACATGAGTACAGTTGACTACAGAAGCTAGAAGAGGGCTTTGAATCCCCTGAAGCTGGAAATATAGATGGTTGTAAACCACCCCACATGGGTACTGGGTACCAACTTTCAGTGCTTCGGAAGGTAATTGTTGACCACCCTTCAGCATTGTGAAGGTTGAATGTAAAGAGAGAATAGACATGGAGACAGCACATTGCCCGGTCATAACTATGTACGTAAGTTTTCAGGAGGCTAGGCATGGTGGCTCATCCTTATAATTCCAGCATCCCAGAGGCTATGGCAGGTACATTGCCACAGTAAGACCCTGTCTCAAACAAGAAACAACTATAAAAAGTGAAAACTCATAGTTTTCATGAGATGTGAGGTTTTCATTTTTAAAATCAAAGTATGGTTTCTCTGGTGTTCACCTGTCCTCACTGGCCTGTTGGGATGTTGAATTGGGGTGTGCACTTCTGTCTGTTGTAATAGTGTATCCTTCCTAACACGGCACTTGAAGTGAAGGAAGAGGGAATGCAGGGGATTGGAGCTAGGCTATCAGTCATGCTTTGTCTGTTAGTCAAGTTTCTGCGGAAGGCAAGTGTTGGCTTCAGTCATTTGAATGTAATGATCATGCAGGTAGTTATATTAAGCAAGTCACCAGTTTCAGTTTTTTTTTCTTCATGTATCTACACTTGGTGTGTGCCTGATTGATTGGGCTGGAAGAGTTGGTGGAAGAGTTGAGGTAGACAGAAGCTGTTGAGTTAAGGACTGTAATTTAGAGTGCATGCTCCAGGCAGATTAGGTCTGCACTCTGTGGTAAGTTACTGAGGTGTGGATGCTGATGATTTAGCTTCTGAGTTTACATTTATTTTTCCTTGTGGTAAAATTGAAAGGACTAGTCAGACCACACCAGAGCTTGGAAATCTTGTTACTTATGCTTCCTTTATCATCTGCTGCCTTTTCCAAAATCATGGCACCTGAAGTTGCTGATGACTAATTGTACATGTCAGCTGTCCTTCACTTTCGTGCCAGACTGTTGGATTATCACTCTTTATTTTGCAGTTAAGGACATTGATGCTTACAGGGAGTTTTAATCACTTAAGTCCCTGTTCTAAAGTTTCACAGTACTAATTAAAATTAAAGGAACTGTCAGATAGGGACTACAACTGGATTTGGGCCATAGATTCCCTCTATACACACTATATTTTCTCCAAGTCCATCAGAAATAGGTAGATCTGGGATTGCATGTGATGTTATCAGGAACACTGTATTAGTGAGGGCAGAGCTTGGAAAACAAAAGTTGTTAGATGTAGCATTGCTTACAACCACAGAATGATAGGTGAGCAAATACATCAGACCACAATTTAATTCTTTTTCCATCTCTTTCAGTCTTTAATGTGGTGCTTGACTTCAGTATCCATTATATTCCTCATTAATAAATAGTTCAGCTCCATATTACGTTCTAGCCATTCATTAATTTGTAAAGGTTAAAAAAAATACAGAATACGAAGTCAAAAGCTGCAGAACAGAAAAGAAGGGAGCAGGGCTGTCACAGTAGAGTGACTTCAGGGCTGGGTTTTTGCCCTGGAGGGATAAAGTGATTTCCTTCTACTGGATGGCTACCCAGAGGTATTAAGCAGACATGATGTGGAGAAGAGAGAAGAGAGCAGGATGTATAATTCTTTCCTCTTTTCAAAATCATAACATACTCAGTACACTCTGCACAAATACAGCAATACCTCAAATATTTACAGAATAGAAAGCCATGTGTCTTAGGGTTTTACTGCTGTGAACAGACACCATGACCAAGGCAACTCTAATCAGGACAACATTTAATTGTGGCTGGTGGCTTACAGGTTCAGAGGCTCAGTCCATTATCATCAAGGTGGGAGCATGGCAGCATCCAGCAGGCATGGTGCATTAGGAGCAGAAAGTTCTACAACTTCATCTGAAGGCTGCTGTGAGGAGACTCCTTTCCAGGCAGCTGGGATGCAGGCCTTAGAGCCCACGCCCACATTGACAACCTATTTCCTCCTTGGACCAGGCATATATACAAACCATCACACCATGAAACCATACAATTAGTTTTGGTTGGTTTGTTTGTTTATTTAAGAAATATAAAGGAAGGGGTGGAAAGGTGTCTTGGTGGTATAGACTGTTGTTCTTCTAGAGTACCCTGAGTTCAGTTCCCAGCATCCACATTGATACCATTTGTAACACCAACTCTAGGAGGGATCTGATGCTTCTAGCTTTGGTGGGCACTGCATTCATGTACACATAACCCACATGTTTTGTTTTGTTTTTTTTTGGTTTTTCGAGACAGGGTTTCTCTTTGTAGTCCTGGCTGTCCTGGAACCCACTCTGTAGACCAGGCTGGCCTTGAACTCAGAAATCCGCCTGCCTCTACCTCCCAAGTGCTGGGATTAAAGGCGTGCGCCACCACCACTCGGCTGTTTTGTTTTTAAAGAGTATTAAAGTTTATAATTCTGGAACCATTCCAGATATATAGGACATGCAAGGTCTGTAATAGAAATGCCCATAGGTTTGTCCCTGGTAAAAGTATACATTCATTGTGGATTGACAGTGGAAGGAAGGCTTAGCATCTATCTGTTCAGTGATAGGTGCTGTAATACCCATCTGATGAGGAAGAAAAACCAAAAAAAAAAAAAAAAAAAAGGCTCAGAAAATGTTACACACTTAGTATTACACAAAGTGAATGAGCTGGGTGCATATCCAGTGTGCATAACGTGCCTGTAGATATGAATTGAGCCCAGTATATCCCACATAGTAGTGAAAAACTTGTGTTGTTGATAGATGTCAGATTTAGTGAAGCATATCTGGCACTTGGATGGTAGAGACTCATCTGACCTCTGCTACCTAATCTTTCTGAGGCCAGCTTTTTGAGACCTTGGCTCCAAAGAAAAGGTCACATAATATGAAAAATGTATGTGATTGATTTTAGTAGATATGCAATTACTGTAAAATACAGTAAATGTTTCCAAATGTTTATTTTACATTTCAGTAGCTTAACTTCCCTGTAGACAAGTATGGAGACCAGCAGTAAGTATAGTGTGCAGGTCACACTTGGAGTTACTGCTTTGAATCTATATTAGTGCCAGCAAAGCCATGTGCTGAACCAAGGAATTTTGTACTCTTTAAATGAAGATTAAGAGTTATTACATGGTCTTCCCTAGAATGAAAGAGAAAGCATCAGTTCTTTGTGGGCTGAAGGTCGTAGACACAGGTCAGGCTTGGAGGGCTAACACTCATTTCCACAAGAGGTGGTTCAAATGCATGTTCACATTGCAGTTGGTGACAGTTTGAATATTTAAAACCTTATACCAGGTTTTAAGCATACTAGGATTTTGTGAACCAACACAAAATTGATGTGATGAAAGTGAAGACTAAAATTTCACCACATTTATTAAAGAAAACAGCTGCAAGAGACACTTAGCCAAATAACATTAGGACTGTGACACTGATAATATCAACTTGTTGATGTGCTAGTTTTTTACAGAATGTTGAGAAGGCTTGAGGTTTTGCAGCTAGCTGTTAGATTTGTCCTACTCTTGCAAGGCTTTTCATTTTATAGCTTTCTGCTGCTGTTACAGCAGCTTACTAAAGTACAGTACTGAACATTGTATTTGATCCATGTAAATTCCAGTGACCTAAATCCAGGCTACCCTTTGCATTTGAACTGATGATAGTTTTCTCTTCCCTTACTTGCCATCGGTATTTAATGTCTTTGACCTGCTAGTTAGTGCCTTCTACTGCTTACTCAACAACCGAGGTGTACTTTTTTAGCTTGACATCTGAGGCCTTCGTAGTCACTGCAGTATACCACCCAAATTCTGGAGGAGCAGCCCGTGCTCCTTACCTTTGACTCATCATCTCTCCAGCCTTGGCTGCATTTGTTTTTGAGACAAGGTTTCACAGAATTGCAGACTGATCTCAGAATGGCTGAGCAGCATAGGCTGGCTTTGAACAAGGCTTTCAATTACAGCTGTGAGCCACGTGAAGTTTGAAGTTTGTTTTTAAACATTATATAAATGCAGTACAATTCTATCATCTGTGTTCTGTAAGAAACAACTTTAGAAATAAGTTTGCATTTAGCTGCATGTTGTGGCATATAATTTTAATTCCAGTATGCGGGATGCAGTAGTAGGCACATCTTCTTCCTGTCCAGCCAGGGCTATGCTGTCTCAAAATATAAAATACAATTAAGGGCTGGAAAGATGATTTTTGTAGTTAGGAGCACTGAGAGCCCTGCCAGACCTCCTTGGTTTGGTTCCCAGCACCCACACTGCCACCTGTAGTTTTAGTTCTAGGGATCTGATGTAGATACTGTGCACATACATATGTGCAGGCAAAACACTCATATACATAAAGTAATCTAAAACTATAGATTGGATAATGTGTATCTCAGTGCTAATGGGGCTAAGTCTTTGCCTGGTAACTGTTATCTGAATTGTCTTTAGACTTAAAAAATCTTAAAAGATTTTAAAGGAATTAAGTATTAATCACTTAAATTCTTTACCATGTAATATTTGATTAATCGGTAGATTGTGAGCTTAAGACAGAGGCTCAAGATTTTGTTCTCTGAAGAGTGGAGCTTTATTTTTGGAGGCTTTAGTATTTAAGATTACACCTTATTCGTAATGCCATGACTTTTTTTATTTTTTTTGCTGAGATCTGACTTTCTTCTGGTTTACTCTGAAAGCCAAGGGGGACTCTAACTATATGGACTTGAGTTTCCCCAACACTGTGGCCCCAAGACTTTGTGTTTTCTGTAAACTGCCCAGAGTCACCGTAGGACCGAGGATATATCTATACATGGTTTTTGTGGCTCACTTTTCTGCCACTCATTGTGTCTAGTGCATTGTTAGCAAGTCCATTGCCGCTATTACTCTTCAAAACCATGGAGCCCCACTATTTGTCTGCACAGCACTGTGACTCTAAGCTAGTCAGGGAGAACGTGCTGTTCAGAGGTTATGCTCTATTTGAAGGTTTAAATTGGTTGAGAACATGGTAAGAATGATTTTGTTTACTAGGGGGTTGACTACATGTAAGTTTTAGGGCCTTGGTTATTAGTCTATATAAATGTTTACATTTGTTCAGTTATGAAGTTCTTAGTTTATGGTTAAGTACCATGGCCTTTGGTAATCTAGTTGTGAGCAAAATCAAACATAGTTAATGCCACATTATTTCTCTACATTTTTTATGTTTGTTTATGTATATGAGGGTCGGTGAATGTCAAGAGAACTTGGAGAAGGAGCCTTCTACCATATGGATACCCGGGGATTGAAATCAGGTTCGCAGACTTGGCAGTGGATACTTTTACCTGCCAAGCTATCTGACCAGCCTCTTCATTCATTTTTAAATTGTTGTCTGTCTCAATGTGTTTGTTTATTGGGTATGCATTTGATGGTGTGTGTACCCATACCTGTTTAACTCAGTCTCAAAGCTAGCTGGCCCATACGCTTTTGGGTGGTTCTTCTGTCTCTTGTTTCTCATCTCAGAAATACTGGACTCAGCCAGGCAGTGGTGGCGCACGCCTTTAATCCTAGCACTTGTGAGGCAGAGGCAGGCGGATTTCTGAGTCTACAGAATGAATTCCAGGAAAGCCAGGTCTACACTGAGAAACCCTGTCTCGAAAAACCAAAAACAACCTCCCCCCCAAAAAAAAATAAAAGATGTTTGCCACCACGTCTGGCTTTTATTTGAGTTCCAGGGATAGAACTTTGAACCTCAGGTTTGGGTTCTGGTCCCTGGTCCCTGGTCGTTTATATGGGTGCAGAGAATAAAGCTGCTGAACATATTCTCGGCTGCTTAAGAAGTCTGCTTTACATTGAGTAGCTAGCATTTCTAGTCTGAAGTCTTAGCATATACATTGCTAGTCATTGCTAGTCATGGGCCAGTTTAAAGCTGATAGTTGGGCTGGAGTATGGTTCAAGTGTTGTTTAAGACATAACAAGACAAGGGGTTAGGTTTGACGGCTAGAGCTGAAGAATCTATAAATTAAAAATGGAAACTGAGAAATGGCTGAGCACTTAAGAGCTCTGACTGCTCTTCCACAAGGACCCTGGTTCAATCTTCAGCTTTCACATGGCTGAAAATAGCCTGTTCTGGCCTTTAGTAATAAGCATTGTACTCTGGGAATACGTAGACTACCAAAGCACTCAAACATGTAAGAATAAGTCTTTAAAAAGTTTTTTTAAAATCTGATAACCAATGTAGTTGTGTCTGGGGGTTGGTTTTGCATCTATGTGTTGTAGCCTTTGCTTTAGCATCTGATATCTTTCTTTGGCTATTAAGATCAGTTTATAGCAGGTTGAGAAAACAGCGAGGGGAAAGTGGCTCCTTTTTCATATTGTCGGTGCCTAAAAGAAGACTGAAGTTCAAGTCAGTGTCCACCTTCTTTATTGCCCGTTGAGAATTCCAAACAGCTGTTCTTTCAGACAGTGAGTCTGACATGAAGTTACCACGGTCTTCTATATTGCTGGCTTGATCACTTGAAAAATGACTTTTATCTTTCACCATTTCCATGAAGTTGTTAAACTTGTCAGAGTACAGCTTTAAACCTCTCTCCACTCTACCTCAGTAACATAGAGTACTTCTTTATTTTTGGTGGACCTGGGAATAGAACACACTGCTCCATGCATGCTAGACATGCTTTACTATTGACCTATGTCATCAGCCTTATATAATATTTTAACTTTGGATCATTGAACTTTATGCATGTTCTTTGAGTTTAAAAATGTGCAAATTGGAAGATGGTGTACATTTATTTTATAAGATCATTTTTAAATTTGAGAAACTTTTTTGTCATGAAGCGGATAGAGTAGCCTGATTCTCCTAGAGATGGTCTGTAGTTTGTCTTATGAAATCAACTGTTCTTGATCATTGGATCAGATTTGTTTATGGTATTGCTGTCATAGTTATATTTAAAAACTTAAAAATCCTCCTTTATATTATTTTCCATTAGGAAACCACCCCTACCACTAATCCCCCACCTGCGGAAGAGGAAAAAACAGAGTCTAATCAGGAGGTTGCTAACCCAGAGCACTACATTAAACACCCTCTGCAGAACAGGTAAGCTTTCTGCTGAGTAGTTTTCTGACTTAGGTAATAAGGGTGTGGCGAACAAGATAGGTTTACAGAGAAAAGTTTGGTATGACTGGTTTTAGATATGCTCAGTTGTCAGCCTGTAGAGGATTATTGTTCAAGAGAAGGAATGCCTCTGAAGGATAAAGTCATGAACACAGGCCAGAGTGGAGGGTTGTGGGACCAGAAGCATGGCTTATTCAAGGTTTCAAATGTATGTCATAAAATACAATCTCAATTTATCTTACCTTTTTTATATTACTTATTTTTTAGATTTGTTTTTATGTGTCTGAGTAGTGTTTTGGCCTGCATCTTTGATTGTGCACTGTATGTGAACAGTAGCTGTGGAGGCCAGAGGAGAGCAGTAGATCCCCTGAACTAGTTACAGATAATTGTCTGAACCACCATGTAGGTGTTGAATTGTATATGGGTTCTCTGAAAGGGTAGTCAAGAGTCCCTCTTGCTTTTCTTAAAATCTTTACAGCTTGGTAATGTTAATTTACATTGTTCTATAATGAAACCTATTTCATCTTTAAAGAAATACGCATTTTAGAGCCTGGCGTGGCATCACATGCCTTTAATCCTAGCACTGAGAGAGGTCCCAGCCTGCTCTGTAAAGAGACTTCCAGGATAGCCAGGGCTACGAAGAGAAACTGTCTTGGAAACCTCCCATCCCAATGTATTTTATAAAAATACTTATTTTTGTATGTATGTGTATAAACAGTGTGAAGGTTTCATGTGCCATAGCTGAAATTTGAGGTTTCAGGACAAACCAGAGCTGACTTTTACATAGGTAAAAGTTGTCCAGACTAGAGGTTACCAGGTCCCACTGCAAGTGCTTCTGCCTGTCCTGTTCTATCTTCTTGGTACCATTTTCATCTTTTAAACTAAAAATAGTTTATTAAATAAGTTGCTAGCACCACCCTGTCCAATCCTCAGCACCCCCTTTGACCTCTCCTAATTTGACTACCTTAGGTATTCATGTAAGTAGAACCACGTGCATGTGTGTGGGGTATCACATAGCCTCATGTTCTTAGACTCTGTCCTTGTGTGTGAGATTTTCTCTTTAAGATTGGTTAATTTTCCATTGTATGTCAGTTCTACTTGTTACACCATTTTCCTACCGATGGACACTCTGCTCTTTGGCTGGTAAATAATTCAGCTATGAATATGGGTAAACAACTGTTTATATACTGGCTTTTATTTTCAGGTGGGCACTCTGGTTTTTTAAAAATGATAAAAGCAAAACTTGGCAAGCAAACCTTCGATTGATCTCTAAGTTTGATACTGTCGAAGACTTTTGGGCGTAAGTAACTTTAAGATACTTACACTTTTAAGTTGTATAATTTTTTTTTATCTTATATCATTCACGAAATGAAGATGAATATCTGCAGAGATGTTTGAAGTGGTAATTAGGCTTTATTTTACATTGTTGAGTACGTACAAAATCCCTATGTTTGATCTCCAGCACCCTTCCCAACAGCAAGCAAAGACCTACACTCATTAGAGTCGGCCTTTAGGTTTGCTCACTGTGTATTCCTGGTCTCCCGTGAGAATCCTCTTATTGTCCTAGAATTTTTTGATAGCCTTTTGGTTCTCTGTCTCCCGTGTAGTCACCTACATATATTTATGTCATAACTGGATGCTAGAGAGCCTTATTAAATAAACATTCCCATTTCTGCTGACAGTTTTTAGTATAATATCTGGAATTTCCCTGCTCAGGATATCAAAAGGTGAAGCTCATTAAAATTAACTTTCAGAGCTATAAACTCAGAGGAATATCAAGACAATGATAGTATCTGTAATTTTAGTTCATTAATTTTATTGTAATTTATCAAAAGATAATCAAAATGTTTTTTAAGTTTAGGAAGAAGTTAACTTGGATCATAAACTTTTCAAGACTTTCAAATAAAATATAAACTGAAAGTTTTTTTCGAGAAGTGTGTGTGTGTTTGAGACAGGATGGAGCTGAGTTTTTGAGGATGTCCTAACATTCTAGAACTTGGGATCCCCCACCGCTTTACCTGCCAAGGCATAGCAGATAAACACTGCTCATGCCTTAGATGTTTTGAAATTGTTTATCTTAAAACAGTAGCTTTTGTTTTCTGGGGATCAAATTTAGGACCTTGAACATGATAGACAAGTGCTGTACCATTGAGGTACATCCTAGCTCATCCACAGTTGAATTGTCTCTGGATATACTTGAATAGACTGACTTCGTCAACTAATTTTAAACCCATGAGATATTTATAAACAGACCTTTGTCAGGTGCTAGGATAGGACATTAGTTAGCTTATATGACATAGTTTTAGCGAAGCATCTTCAAGGCCTCTGCTTGGGAACCTTCAGAACCTTTAGACAATTGAATTGATTTTTTTTAGAGAACATATAGGGGAAATACTGTTTGAGAATATGAGAGGCAAAAGTTGAAGAGTTTAGAGTTACCTCAAAGTTACTATTCTGAATGTTTGTATTAGGTTCATAGATGCTGAGTTTATCGACTAACATTTTCATGTAACTCTGAGTCTGTTTTGCTACACAAAAGAATAGATTGTAGCCACTAAATTCATAGCTGTCTAGTTTTGTAAAGGGTACAGTCAGTATTCAGTGTGCGTCCAGTGCCTGTACTGATTGATAGTTGCCTGCAGCAGATATTTGGTATTCATTGCGTCATTGAAAAAGGCAACATATAGGATATATAAAACTGCTGAATTCACTTTTTTCTAAGAACATTCTGTGTTTTTTGTTTGTTTGTTTGTTTGTTTCTTTAATGGAACAAGTATATTTTAGCTCTTCTAATTAGTAGAGGTTGCTGTCTAATTAAATTGGGGTTCTTGAAAGGATCAAGTGGTTTTTGTACTTTTTTTTTTTTTTTTTTTTTTTTTTGGAGACAGGGTTTCTCTGTGTAGCCCTGGCTGTCCTGGAACTCACTCTGTAGACCAGGCTGACCTCGGAAATCCGCCTGCCTCTGCCTCCCAAGTGCTGGGATTAAAGGCGTACGCCACCACTGCCTGGTGGTTTTTCTACTCTTAATGTGTTTACTGCAAGACTTTTAAATAACTCTGAAGCCTTCTTTAAACACACACAAAGTTCTCCAGTTTCTTAATAAAGAAAAAAGGGCTTGAATCCCATGTCCACTCACATGTGCATTTAGACTGCATTCTTAGCTTTTACCTGTTTATATAAGCCTGGTTCCAGGATTCCTAGTGTAACAAACTTCCTAATCTCTCAGTTCTGGTTCCCAGTGCTTTTGCTTACACTTCTTGATTTCTCGTTCCTTTCTAGAAGATTTTATAGAAAATATTCTTTAGTCCATTTGCTTTAGTCTCCCTGCAACCTTAAGATCCTTAAGGTTGGGCAGTAGTGGCGCACGCCTTTAATCCCAGCACTTCGGATGCAGGGGCAGGCGGATTTCTGAGTTCGAGGTCAGCCAGGACTACTCAGAGAAAACGTCTCGGAAAACCAAAAAAAAAAAAAAGATCCTTAAGGTTGTGGTTTGGGAACAGTCAGTCACTAGATACTTATACTATGGTATTCAAGGAGGATTAGACTGTGTAGTGTGGTAAGAAAGATGTAGACTTCCTTTAAAATTGTCTGGAATAGTTCTGACAAAATTAAAGTCAGCACAGGAGAACATGCCTCGTATAATGTCATTCAAGGTTTGTAACTAAGATAAGCTCTGCTGTCTATTAGAGGTGGGCAAATATGGTTACCAATGTGTTTTACAGCCCTTTTGCCTTTAAGAAGTGTGTATCAACTACCTCAAACCATTGCTTGGTATTTGGGAAATAGCTCTACTGTTGGTATGCCTGTGATCCTGGCCTGTGCCCAAGCACCCATGCTTGGGCGCTGACTGACAGGAGAGCCACTGCTGTGTCTGCAGTGGACACTTGCAGAGGCAAGAATGTTGATTGACTGAGCCTTGCAGTCCTGATGGGTGCACATGGCCGCATTGAATTAACAAATATATTTTTGTTAGAATAGTCATTTGAGATAGTTGTTTGTATTAGTTTACATTATAAATTTCTTTGAATGTAATCATTATTTAGACCTATTTTGTCCATTTCAGAAATTAACTAGAGTCAACAAAAGAAAAACAAAATCTACATACTTTTTGTTTTTTCGTATTTTCCAAATGTGTGTGTGTGTGAGCACCCAAACCCTGCATTACATATTATGTTTTTAATTATTATTTTCTTTTACCTAGTCTATACAACCATATCCAGTTGTCTAGTAATTTAATGCCTGGCTGTGACTACTCACTTTTTAAGGTATGCCTAATCAATGATTGTTTATATTTATTACAGGACCAGACCACTCAGGTATTTGTAAAAACTGGCCACAAATTCAGGCAGTTGGCTTTACCAGGCTTGAGTACAGTGCTCTGTGGTATGACTTAGTTACTCATGGGAACATCCTGGGATTGACTTTGAGCCTTGCTAATAATGTGCAGCCCTTCCTGGATATACTTGAATAGACTGACTTCGTCAGCTAATTTTAAACCCATGAGATATTTATAAACAGACCTTTGTCAGGTGCTAGGATAGGACATTAGTTAGCTTATATGACATAGTTTTAGCGAAGCATCTTCAAGGCCTCTGCTTGGGAACCTTCAGAACCTTTAGATGACATGAAGCCTTGCAGCTGGAGAATACAGTGAGGAGGTGGGGAACTTGTGCAGTTGCATGCCTCTGGCATGTAGTTCTTGTGTGTTTAAAAGTTGTCCCAACGGCAGGGGTACAGGGAACGAAAGGAAAGTTGTCAGCATTGCTTGCTAATTCTAAGATTGTCTCTCAGACTAAGGAACAGTGTTGTCTAATGCTGTGTTCTCATCCTGCAGGATGGCATTGAGCCTATGTGGGAAGATGAGAAGAACAAGCGAGGAGGACGGTGGCTGATTACACTGAACAAGCAGCAGAGACGGAGTGACCTCGATCGCTTCTGGCTAGAGACAGTAAGGCTTTAGGGTAGATTTGCCTTTCTTAAAGTTAAGGCACCTGTTCTAAAGAAGCATACCCTAAAACCAGGATGAGATGGAAATTAGTCCAGACCTTGTGCAAAGATGGCATGTAAACTCCTGAAGCATTTGGGTTTTGGACAAGGCTGGAAAGGTTGTTAGGGAAAATAAGCCAGACTTAGGAAGAAAAATGTGGCGTGTCTTCTCTCATGTGGAACTTGGGTTTTAAATACATACGTGTGCTTGTTACATAATCTATAGTTGTAAGACAGTAAAGACATGTGCTAGGAAATAGAAGACGTCCCAGACTGGATATGACAGTGAAGCAACGTGGAGGTTGGGAATCAGATGTAGAGAGGGGAGTGTGAGAACAAGCTAGAAGAGCAGGAGTCTGGAGATGCCGGGAGGAAACCCACACCTTTAGACCTACCTGAAAGTACCATAGAATGCAAATACATTTACAAATACGAAGGGAGGTTCTTAGTGTGTTTAGGTGTGACCTTTCCTGTTGAATAACAGTCCCCAGCCCTTGCTCTTTAAGGACAAAGTTTTACTCCCTAGCTAGACTGGTGGTGCAGCTCAGGATCCCGCTGCCTCCAACCTTTTGATTGCTGGCATGTGCTGTTTGACAAATAATTTTTATCCATCCTGTGTGTATCATATACATGTGAGTCCAGTGAATGATTTCTATCATTCTACAATTCAGATAAAAAGTGATTGACTAGGTGCAGTGGTGCAGTACTTTAATCCCAGCACTTAGGAGGCAGAGGCAGGTGGATCTGAGTTCAAGGCCAGCCAGGGATTCACAGAGAAACCCTATCTCAAAAAATATATATATAAATAAATAAACAAATAGAATAAAAAGTGAATTACATTAACTTTACCTGTACAGTCAGGTCTCCCCTTTTATTTCATTAATCAAAAATAATAGGATTTTATATTTTGTGATTAATGTAGAGTTTTTGCATATGTATATATGTATTATAGCATTGCTGTAATTAAAAATTATGAAAGTTTGAAGTTAATGAAGCAAGTAATATTATTAGTTAATATTTAAAATTAAATGTGTTACACTTTGGTTTTATGAGCTACACTATGAAATTATAGGCATTTTCTGTGGTCAAGTTCTAGATCATAATTTTGGGAACCAAGTTCATAGTCAATGCATTTTTATTTTTTTAAAACCAATTAGACTCAGTACTGAGTTACAGTTAGCACTTACTAAGTGAATAAGTACTTACATGGATTAGTACCATTTTAAAGCAAAGATTTGATCATGCTTTTGGAGGAGAGTATGAATAAATACCATTTTGGAATGCCATAGGACAGTGGTTCTCAGTCTTTCTAATGCTGCAGCCCCTTAAAACAGTTCTTCATGTTGTGGTGACCCTCAACCATAAAATTATTTTTGTTACTACTTCATAACATAAATTTTGCTACTGTTATGAATTGTAATATAAATATCTGTGGTCCTAGTGGTCCTAGGCAGCCCCTTTAAAGGATCTTTTAATCTCAAAGGGGTTGCAACCTAGAGGTTGGGTGCTGCTGCCATAGGAAAAAGGACATTTCAGTTTTGTAGGTTGAAAAAAAGTGTGATGGGGACTGGAGAGATGGCTCAGAGGTTAAGAGCGCCGACTGCTCTTCCAAAGGTCGTGAGTTCAAATCCCAGCAACCACATGGTGGCTTACAACCATCCGTAATGAGATCTGATGCCCTCTTCTGGGGTGTCGAAGACAGCTACAGTGTACTTACATATAATAAAGAAAGAAAGAAAGAAAGAAAGAAAAAAGAAAAAAGAAAAAAAGTGTGGATGGATTTAGTTGAGTTGCTCAGTGTATTTAATGCCACTGAACTCTACTTTGAAACTGTTAGAAAATGGCAAGTGATGGGAGCATATATTTCAGCCACTGAGATAATTGTCAACAAACTAAACACTTTTGTGTGTGCCTAATTTGCAGAAAGAGTTAAAATAATTGTTTTTTTTTTTTTTTAAAAGCCAAGGGAAAAAACAATGTAAACAAGTAAAATATAGACATTTTAAAAATTGGTTCTTGGGGCTGGAGATATGGCTCAATGGTTAAGGGCACTGGCTGCTCTTTTTTCTTTTTTTTTTTTTTGTTTTTTTTCGAGACAGGGTTTCTCTGTGTAGCCCTGGCTGTCCTGGAACTCACTCTGTAGACCAGGCTGGCCTCGAACTCAGAAATCTGCCTGTCTCTGCCTCCCAAGTGCTGGGATTAAATGTGTGCACCACTACCGCCCGGTGCGCTGGCTGCTCTTAACCAAAGGAGATGATTAATGTTCAATTCTGAGTACCCACATGGCAGCTCACAACTGCCTGTAATTCCAGTTCTGGGTGATCTGACACCCTCCTACAGACATACATTCAGGCAGAATACCAAAATACGTAAAAATAAATACATTGGGGTTTTTTGTTGTTCTTGTTTGTTTTTTATCAGTTCTTAAGCTGATCTGTGATTCTGCAGGTCAGGGTGCTTGCCTCCAAGCCTCAGTACCTGGGGTTAATTCCCAGAACTCACATGGTCAGAGGGGCGAGGCCACTGCTGCAAGTTGTCCTCTTACTTGCATTGATTTGTCAGAGCATGTGTCCTGCCTTGGTTCACAACAAAACAGCAGCAACAACAAAACTGGGTCAACTCTTACTCATTTGCTTTCTTTTCTGTCTCTAGATTAGGGTGGCTTCAAACTTGACGATGCTGCCTCTGCCTGACCAATTTAAGATGTCAATTCTTAACGTAGAATCTGATTTATTGACTATACATAGAAGGGTTTGTGCTTTCTTCTAAGTTGTTGATGACATATATATTTGTATATGTATGTAATTTGTTATTTTTTGTTTTATTTTTAGCTGCTGTGCCTTATTGGAGAATCTTTTGATGACTACAGTGATGATGTGTGTGGAGCTGTTGTTAATGTTAGAGCTAAAGGTGATAAGATAGCAATATGGACTACTGAGTGTGAAAACAGAGATGCAGTCACACACATAGGGTGCGTTGTGCTCTCCCTCCCCGCTTCCTTACACTCGATTAACTGAATGTAGATGTCCTTTAAGTGCAGCTTTAGACATTTTGCATTTATAAACTGTTATTTTCTTTGTAAATGTTTTCATGAACACAAGTTTGGATCCTGTTAATGTTGAGTATGTTTGTATTTCGTTTCTATAAAATGATTTTTGCAACAGTGATGTATGGGCTATCTAGAGCAGGTGAGTTTCCATGAAAGTAGCACATCTTAGTTTCTGTCCATATTTAGAGCCCATGATAACTTTTATTTTTTTACAATTCACACACACTCATCAGTTTTGCTAGAATTCTCTTCGATTACATGCAAATTAGTAAGAAAAATCAAGTTTGAGTCTATGTGGGACTTACAAGGATTCATTGTTGGCTTGTCATTTTTCATCTTTTAGTGTAAACATTGACCCGTAGCAATGTTGTATTTCTTCAAAAATCAGAAATTAATTTATCACAGAACTTTTTGTGTCAATATTAGATGTTTTGAAATCTTTAAAACATTTTAACCTCAGTTTTTCAAGGAAATATTTTTTTAATGCTTCTGGTTGGCACACTTTAACTTCTAGTTGCTTTGTGTGTGTGAATACATTTTGTAATAGTGAAAAGTTCTTTTTTTTTTTAAAAAAGAATGTTACAATGTCATTTCATACTCATTGCCTTTAAAAAACACCCGTCTGGAGGAACTGTGACCCTGCCAAATCACAGTTCAGGGTAAAGATCGGTGAAAATGGATTCGTTTTTAAAATGTTGGTATTGTTTGCTAAGAATTAAACATTTACATTCCTTTCTAAGACTAACAATTAAGTTCTCTGCTCTCTTCTGAGGGTTTGTCAGCCGATTGCATACTCACTCACAATCTAGCTCCACAGCTTTCATTTTCTCAACCTTTAAATGTGCTTCATTCTCTGAAGATTAAACTGTTAACACCTTGATATCCCTCCATCCACACCCATCCACCCATCCACGCATCCATCCCCTTGAGGCAGGAGGCCTGCCTCTGCTTCCCAAGTGCTGGGATTAAAGGTGTGCGTCACAGTGCCCAGTCCCTTTTTGGTCTTTTAAGGAGAGATTTCTCTAATACTGCAGATTAGCTTTAGACCCTCTGAATTGTAGTTGATAGTCAGTATACTTAAACTGAGTTTAGTATACATCACATTTTATTTTTAAATAGTCACAACTAGTTTGAAAATTGGTTTGTGAAGTCGGTCCATAAAGCAAAATAGAGTTCACATGTAAATATTTTTATTTTATTTTTTGAGATAGGATCTTGCTATGTTAACCAAGCAATTGCTGTGAGCCCATGAACTGATCCTGATTTGTTTGTTACTGATTTAGTAATCGTATCTTTTTATTAGTAGTAGTAATAAAAACAAACCTGGTGGGATTACAGGTGTCTGTAACATGGTTAAAGTATGATTGTGAAAGTAAAGACTAAAATTTTTAATTTTGCTAGTTATAGTGAAAGAAAAGGAACACATTTTGATTTGCATTTTTAAAGACTAATATATGATGGATTTATAAAATACATTTGAAGACTTTTTCTTTTTTAAAGAAATAATCATGTTTCTTGTCTCCCGTGTCTTGTAGGAGGGTATACAAGGAAAGGTTAGGACTTCCTCCGAAGATAGTGATTGGTTATCAGTCCCACGCAGACACAGCTACAAAGAGCGGCTCCACCACTAAAAATAGGTTTGTTGTTTAAGAAGACACCTTCTGAGGATTCTCACAGGAGACTGCGTCACGCAATCGAGATTGGGAGCTGCACCAAAGCCTCATCAAAGCAGAGTGGACTGCACTGAAGTTGATTCCATCCAAGTGTTGCTAAGATATAAGAGAAGTCTCATTCGCCTTTGTCTTGTACTTCTGTGTTCATTCTCCTCCCCCACCCTCAATTTTTGCTAGTGTGTCCACTATCTCAATCAAAGAATTAACCGTATACATCACCCCAGAATCCGCAGATGTGTTCCTGGCCTGCTCTGTAACAGCTGGTTAGAACTACCAGGACACATACACACATTGGCCTTTCCACAGTATTCGAACAAGAACTTGGCATTTCTATTACCTTAGCAGGAAAGATCTGGTTTTGTTCCACTCCACTCAGGAGCGGACTTTACTGGTGTGAGAGTCTGAGTACAGCGTTCTAGCAACCTTCTGTTTCCCTTTACAGCATTGTCCTTGCTGTCCTCTTGCTGATGGCTGCTAGATTTAATTTATTTGCTTCCCTCCTTGATAACATTAGTGATTCTGATTTCAGTTTTTCATTTGTTTTGCTTTTGTTTTTTTCCTCATGTAACATTGGTGAAGGATCCAGGAATATGACAGAAAGGTGGAATAAACATTAAATTTGTGCATTCTTTGGTAATTTTTTTGTTTTTTGTAACTACAAAGCTTTGCTACAAATTTATGCATTTCATTCAAATCAGTGATCTATGTCTGTGTGATCCCTAAACATAATTGTGGACTATAAAAATGTAACACCATAATTACATTCCTAACTAGAATTAGTATGTCTGCTTTTGTATCTTTATGCTGTACTTTAACACTTTGTATTACTTAGGTTATTTTGCTTTGGTTACAATGGCTCAAGTAGAAAAGCGGTCCCATCCATATTAAGACAGTGTACAAAACTGTAAATAAAATGTGTACAGTGAATTGTCTTTTAGACAACTAGATTTGTCCTTTTATTTCTCCATCTCTAGAAGGAATCTGTACTTCGTATTGCAAGGCAGTCTCTTGTGTCTTCTTAGAGTGTCTTCCCCATGCACAGCCTCAGTTGGAGCACTAGTTTATTATTATGTTTATTACAATTTTTAATAAATTGAATAGGTAGTATCACATATGTAATTAAACTGATGTGGCTATCTTTTTTAATAAAGTTAAGGCACAGTTTTCAGTATTAGGTTAAATAATGTACTTTGACTATGTTAAAATTCATGAGAATTGGGATTTTGGTGTATCACCATTTGAGAGGGACAGTGGCTAGAAACTGATTGTTGAGTTTGACATGTTTTTACTTAATGGCCAGAAAATTAGCATAAGGAAAGTATAGAGGAACATGGGTTAGGACCATTAGTGTTACTATCTGAATAAAACAATAAACAAGTATTAAGAACTATTTATATTGGTCAATTGTTGCAGTATGGTTCTCTGTAAACTTGAAACCTTGATATATTCTTTGTATCATTGAAAGCAAACATGAGACATTTTGTCTGCAGTACATAATTGTATAGTTCAGATCCTGTGAAATGAGGTGTGGCTGTTACACCAAAGGGTAAGCTGAACTGTGGGGAGCAGAGTGGAAAACCACTGGAAGAGAGAAAAATGCTCTTTAAGTGGTTGTTGTTATGAATTCATCCTTTTCACACTGATAACTTGATAAAGATCCTTATAAAATAAATATGGAGTTATTAGCATTGCTCTTATTATGTACTTCAAGAATGTACAACTGACTGCTCTTGCTGTCGCAAACACTCCTGTTCAGAGCTTTGGAAACAGTGATGTTCAGTCTCAGCATTCTGTACCTCATGTGTGGATCATTCAGGGACATGGCAACATGTGGTCTTTTTGGGCTGCATTCCTGGCTGTCTTGTGGGAGACCCAGGGTGGATCCCTGAAGCTGATCGATACAGTGTATAGTCACGAAAGTGGTGATGAGACTTCATTACCAGCAAGTGGGGCTCTAGTAGTTGTATCTATTAGAGATTAATGCTCATATTCCTTTAATTCATTTGTAAGACCTATCAACTTTAGAAGTGAAAGATGAATCATAAAATACAGTTCTAAAGTTAAAAATGTTCTGTAGAATGTATTTTTGTTATAGAAAGTTGAGATGATTTGTAATGGATAAATAATTATAATGGAAAAATGAAAAACTGGACAGAAGGATTTAGTATATACTACATAGGAATTAAATAACTTACATAGTACGTTAAGCAGTGTTCTAGCCATGTCACATGTACATAATATATGTAAGTATTTCTCCTTTTTATAAATGAAACAAGATTTAAATAATTTTATAGCTTCTGTCAGATACAGAGTATGAACTTGAGTCCTAGAATTTGCTTCCAATAATCCCTAATCACACACTTCTGAGGATGTAAGACCTAATAGGTTGTAGTAAGCTAGGTATATAAACAACCAGCAAAGCTAATAACCATGCAGAACAAATAGCCATGGAGACCAAGATACAGGATTAAAGTCTAAAGGAGTATTTTTATTGGTGTTCTAGGTCACCGTCTAAGGTAGATGGTGGTGATCAGATTGACAGGCATAGAAGTTCTTGAATGCTGGAGTTGCATTTAAAAGGTTAAATTTAGTAAATGGCCTGTATGGTGGGTACATATTTATAATCCCAGTGCTGAGACGGAATGATCATAAGGCCAACCTGGGTTACAGAAACCCTTTATAAAAAAACCACTTGCCTCATCAAGAGTGTTTGCCCAGCATATGCTTTGTTCTGTGTGTGATTGCCAGCACTGTTGGGAAGGTGAGGTGGTGTGCTGGGTCTCTGTGCTAATATGTATCGTGTTTCTCATGACCGTCTTCAGTATGAAGAAGTATGGAGCAAGTGGATGTTCTCATTTGGCACCAGCCCTCTATACAAAGTGAAGAATACACATCGAATTGATACGTACAACTTAAGGCCAGCCTAGTCCATAGTGCTAGTTCTAGGATAACTAAGGCTACACCAACTGTCTGGAAACATTGAATCCAAATGAATCCCACTGTGGGAGGATGCCAGAAAGCCAGTACAGCAGATGCCAGTTTGTAACACCTCCCTCCAGTTCTAAATTACAAAACACTGGTCATGCCAGTCCTATGGTTGTTTTTTGATGTGCATGCATGTTTTGTGTGTGGTTCCTGAGGTGGTCAGCAGAGGGCATGAAATTCCCAGCAGCTGAAGTTACTAAGTGCAGTTGTGAGCCACCATGTGAGTGCTGGGAATCAACTGGATATTACACAAAAACGTAACTGCTCATAACTTCAGAGCCATGACTCCAGCCCCATGGCTTTTGCTTATGTGATAGTATGTTCATTTGTTTGTTTTTCGTGACAGGCTTTCTCTATATAGCTCTGGCTGTCCTGGAACTCACTGTAGACTAGGCTGGCCACCAGTCTTCTAAGTACTAGGTTTAAGGTGTGCCCCAGCACTGCCCGGTACTACTTTGGTTTTCTTTTTTTGAGAGAGAGGGAGAGCTTAGTGTGGTGGTGGTGCATGCCTTTAATCCCAGCACTCTGGAGTAGCAGCAGGCAGGGCTCTGAGTTCAAGGCTAGCCTGATCTACAGAGTGAGTTCCAAGACAGCCAGGACTGCACACAGATTATATTTTGAGACAGGGTTTCTCTGTTGCCTTGGCTGTTCTGGAACTCATTCTGGAGACCAGGCTGACCACTTGCCTCTGCCTCCAGAGTGTTGGGATTAAAGTTGTTCACCACCACCACCAAGCTTTGTATTCTCAAATTAAGGCTCCCTGGTCCAGATGATTCTGCCTAGCAACCCGCTTGTAAAAGAAAAATGAAAAACACTATCTTTAACAAAAATGATAGAACTTGCCTATTACCTGTATTTTTTTGTGGGTTTTCTTTCTTCTCCTTTTGAGCTTAGGTTCTACCCAGCCCAGAATGGCTTTGAACCTGCCTCGGCCTCCCAAATGTTGGGATTACACCTGTGTGCTAGCATACCTGCCTGCTCTGGTCTTCTTGTTTGTTCCTTTTGAGACCTGGTATCATTTCATATCCCTGGCTGTCATGGGTGTCAGATCATCTTATTGCAGAGTATTGGAATTAAACGCATTCACTACCAACCTTGCTTGCTTTTTTTTGGTGGTGGTGGTGGTGGGAGGATTCTCTAATTGACAAAATGGGGCTTTGGTACGATTTTAGCTCTGGCATAATGGAGTCTCCTGGTAATGGGAGTAAAATGTAGGCTACTCTGAAATGGCAGAACTTGTGTAGTGATACACCTCTTTTCGACTTATGTGTAATATTGCTGGAAATTTCATGGAACAAATTGTGCAGAAAATACTTGGTATGTGTGTGATTCCAGCACTGAAGAGGCTGAGGCCAGAGGGTTGGCGTTTCCAGCACATAGCTAACTCTACTACATACTTACACAATGCACAGTGCATACTATACATATGGTCTGTCTCAAAACAGTTTAGGTTCAGGCTCTTACATTCTACAGTTCTGAGACAATACTTAAATGCCATTTAATGTTCTGTATGGTTTCTCATTCCTAAAAGTTAGAAAATTAGCCTACCAGGGACTTCTAATGAAGGTGCCTTTTAGGGCTTACCATGGACAGCCTCACCTGTGACTGTCTGAGGTATTGCCAGGTAGTTTGTATGACAGTCCTTAGGATCCAGGGACTGCTTCCTTTTGAAGCTGGGATAAGAAGTGTGTGTCAGTGGTGTTGAGCGTAGGAGTCACTTATGTGTGTGGCTATTTCTGCTTCAATAAGCTGCATCTCAAGTGCTTGCTATTTGTGGGTAGTGGCAGTCCTGCACACTTGAGGCAGCATATTCCACTATCTCCCAGAGTTCTGTTGCACAACTGTTGCTATGTTGTTTCTCAAGTAGGCTTTTAAGGTCTTGAATGACACCAAGTTACTTTCAGACAAGTATCTGAAGAACAGTTGTTTCTGAGCAGTTAAGAGCTGCTGTTCCTTTTGGGTCTGGTAGTGAGATGCACCTGAGGGTTGCCACAGTCTGCAGAGATGAAAGAGCATAAAACATTGTTTTGCAAAGTTTTTCTTACAAGTTACAATAAAAAGTACATTTTGTTTCATGACTCCATTTGTATATATACTGAACAGGTCTCACACGTGACGTGTACAATTAATTCTGTCTGAGGTTTCCTATGCCATTCTTTCTCCCTTTTCTGTCACCATTGCTAGCCATGTAGTATACCATAAAAGGTATCCATGAGCCGGGCGGTGGTGGCGCACGCCTTTAATCTCAGCACTTGGGAGGCAGAGGCAAGTGGATCTCTTGAGTTCGAGGCCAGCCTGGTCTACAGAGTGAGTTCCAGGACAGCCAGGCCTATACAGAAAAATCCTGTATAGCCCTATCTTGAAAGACAAAACAAAACAAAAAGTTATCCATGTGGTAATGGGGCCATGGGCATTCTAAAGAAGTCTGTCTTAGTGTCCTATGGCAGTGAAGGGACTCCATGACCGTGGCAGGGCATTTCATGGGACTTGCTTACAGTTTCAGAGGTTTCGTTCATCGTGGAAGGGAACATGGCTGCGTGCAGGAAGAAAGAGATACATTTCAAAGTGCTTACCTAAAAGCCAAGTGTAATGTACACTCATACTTGTAATCCCAGAACTGAGAGGTGGACACAGACAGTCCCCTTGTGCTGGCCAGCCAGTGTAGCTGAAACAAAAAGACCCCATAAAAGGTTGTGGGCAAGAACCTTCTGCGAGCTGACCTCTCACCCCATCCCCCCAAGGACTGCACTTACACAAATACAAACTATTTTTAAAAGGAATGTCTTATGAGGTTTTGAAGCTATCGTGAAGGAAGGACTTGTCTGAATCAGTTGTGTGGAAAATGGTGTATCCATCCCTCCATCCCCTTGACATCCTTCCACAAGAAAGCATTCTAGCGCTTGGTGCGTGTGTATACACGCGCAGGCAAGCATACACATAAAAACACTTTTTTTTTTTTTTTGGAGACAGGGTTTCTCTGTATAGCCCTGGCTGTCCTGGAACTCACTCTGTAGACTAGGCTGGCGTCGAACTCAGAAATCTGTCTGCCTCTGCCTCCCAAGTGCTGGGATTAAAGGTGTGCGCCACCACTGCCCACATAAAAACTTTTAATAAGCATTTTCTTGTTTTATTTATTTCACAACAAATGTTTCTGTTTTGCCTAACATGATAATCTTCAGCTGTCACTGCTTACTTTGGTCCTTGCATTGTCCAGGTTTGACCAGTGTGAGAGCCTTTAAGCTGTCTGGCTTCCCTTTTGACATGTTTGAAATCATTCTTTGAATTTACTTTTGGGGTCCAAAACAAAACAAAAAACAAAAAATAAAAAAACCAAAACAAACGAAAACAACCTAGGTTTGCCTGGGCGCATCTTGTGCTTTGTCTACTCCAGCCCTGAAATTGTTTCTCCATGGAGGTCTCCTGCCTTGAGTATACAGAATGTAGGCCATTGATGTGACACTTAGCATTAAAAGTGTCACTGCTTGTTTTCTCTGCAGATGGAGCTAGATTGAAGTATATATTTATACGTACCCATCTACACTACTGTTTCTATAAACCTTTATACATATATGTTGAGACCTACCCATGTCTTCAGCTCATTAATGCAAAGTGTCACGTGATTCACTTCTCCCTTGTGCTAGGGCCCCTGACTGCATTCCATGTCCTCTTTTACTCTTATTTTTTTCCTCTTCCTATCTGCCCCCCTCCTTTTCTGTATCCCTTTTCTGCTTCCACTTCTCAAATCCTGCTTTATAAGACTGAAGAATTCTTTCCTCTTCGTCCCCCCCCC
>JADRCC010575297.1:0-23091 GCA_019843855.1 Hylomyscus alleni
CCCCCCCCCCCCCCGTTCAGACACATTCTTAGTATGCACCTTTAATCCCAGACCCAAGAGTAAAGTTAGTAAATTAGTTTGCAGAATGAAGCACCCATGTTTGAAAGTGATGTCTAATTGAGTGGCAGACAAAGTGACCAATCAGAGAAAGATTAGACAGAATAGGGCATGCCCAACTCTGAACAGAGGAAAACGAAGCTACTTAAAGAGCAGTGCAGAGAGAAGGGTAGAGAAGGAGGAGGTGGTTTTACTGGGAGGGCCAGGTTGAAGAGAGAACAAGGTAGACACAGGTGAAGACAGAGGAGCGAAAGAATGAGGAGCGAAAGAATGAGCCAGAAGATTAGAACAGATTGCTAGAGTTAGTTTGAGGCCAAGCTGAACAATGCAGGAGCCGCAGAGAAGAGGGAGGGAGGGAGGGGACTGAATCAGCTTGGGGAGGAGTCTTAGCCAGAGTGAGTGACTTGAATCACCAGTCAGTACTCAGAAAGGACCAGAAAGGATGAACTTATTCAGTGGTAAGTCTCAGAGGCCTGGGTTAGATTGTACAGAGGCGTGGAGCTTCCAGGACTAGGCCTACATTAGGAGATGGAGGCAGGAAGCCTTGGAGACAACGAACAGGAGAATAAAAGTTACTTTTACAATCACCCAAGCAAGATTCTTGCAGCTTCCTGCTTCTCTCCCTCCTTGCCCATTCTTAGTCAGGTTCACCCTCAATTTACCCAGGAGCCATGCACCTGAGGACTGTTTCCCAGCTCTGCAGCTCAGCATAGCAAGGTGATTATTTGAGTAACTAGACCATTGGGAAAAAGAGCTGACTGGAGCTCTCGGAGACCTTGATAATGCTATTGTACCCGTTTTTCACCAGCTGCATGGACTATGCATGCCATGTTTGAAGGATCCCACAACTATCGTTTAAAGTTTAGATAGGGTTTCCTGAGCTCAGACTGGCCTCCAACTCCTGACCTTTGTCTCCACTCCCCAAGTGCTGGGATTACACTGTGAATCTTCACATCCAGACTATGCAGCGCTGAGCCTGAGCCCAGGGTTTCATGCAGACTACCAACAGAGTTCCATGGTCTCGGATGAGCGGAGTCGAGGGTTCTTACCCCTTGCAGGCGATGGAATTGAAAGTTAGAAGGAACTTGAGTTCTGGACTGTTAACCAGGTCAACTAAAAATTTTTAATTACATTTGTGTGTGGTGTGTGTGCTTAGTATCAACTTGCAGGAGAAGGTTCTCTCCATCATGTGGGTCCTGAGGATTGAACTCTGGTCATCACACTTTGTGGCAAGCACTTTTACCTGCTGACCCATCTTGCTAGTGCCAGTGTTTTGTCATGTGTAAGCCACTCTTTTGGTCTTCTGTAGCTGAACTCTGTCCTAATTCAAATAGTCTGGGTGACCCCTTGACTTCGGTCCTATGTTCCCTGGGACAGGAGGGGCCTTTGAAGCTCTTCTGTTTTTTTTTTTTTGGTTTTGTTTTTTTTGAGACAGGGTTTCTCTTTGCAGCCCTGGCTGTCCTGGAACTCACTCTGTAGACCAGACTAGCCTCGAACTCAGAAATCCACTTGCCTCTGCCTCCCAAGTGTTGGAATTAAAGGCGTGTATCACCACCGCCCGGCCTCTTCTGTCTCTTACACTCTCTTCCTCCTCTCGTTCTGGTGAGTTCCTTTCTGAAGCTCTTTGTCCTGGCTGTCCTAGAACTCGCTCTGTAGACCAGGCTGGCCTCAGCCTTAGAGATCCACCTGTTTCTGCCTCCTGAGTGCTGGGATTGAGTGTGTGCACCACAAAGCTGGGCTTAGAGCTCTTTGACTCTAAGTGCTAGAACCTGGGTTCTCCTTAGCAGCATACACTCTTGCTCTGAGCACTAGGCCCCCAGCTCCTTGGCTTTTTTTTTTTTTTTTTTTTTTTTTTTGAGACAGGGTCTCATGTAACCTACCCTAGCTTTGATCTTACTGAGCTACATTCCCAGCCTTCCTTCTCCCTACACACACAAGACAGGGTTTCTTTCTGAATCCCTGGCTGCCCTGGAACATACTCTGTAGACCAGGCTGAACTCTAACAGAAATCCACCCTCCTCGGCCTCATGACTTCTTTTTTTTTTTTACATTGTGTTAACAGTGCCTTACTGAGTTAATCAGCCTGGCCTTTGAATTTTCTCTGAAGCCTGGGCAAACTTGAACTCGAGATCCCCCAGTCTCAGCCTTCTAAGTGGGCTGGGGTAATGACATGAATAATTTAGAAGGCACCAGTAAGCTTGGCACTTGCTGCCAAGATTGACCTGAGCTCTAGGACCTATGTGGTGAAGGAACCAACCCCCAGAGATCATCCCCTGACCTCCACACGCGAGCTGACCTCCACACTCGAGCTGACCTCCCTCCACACGCGTGCTGACCTCCACACGCGAGCTGACCTCCACACGCGAGCTGACCTCCACACGCGAGCTGTGGCAATGCCCCCACCACACACAGAGCCCAGAAGGCAGTATTGGGTCCCTGGAACTAGAAGTGGTTGTGAACCGCCTGATGTGAGTGCTGGTGTCAAGTTTGGGTCCTCTGTGGAAGCAAGTTATCTTAACAGCAGATCAGCCATTTCTTCAGCCTCTCTCAGTGTTTCACGGGGTTTGTTTTTAATGTTCATCCATAATTTACCTCCCCTTCTCTGCCCACCCAGGTTTGTGGCATTTTTTTTTTTTTTAGTCCTCCAGGGCCAATGTTGTAGTATCTAATATTCTTGGGCATGTGGTCTACTGGAGCATCATCAAATTACCATTATCAGGGGTACGCTCTTAGAGAAAACTGCCTCTTCCTCTCCCTGCAGCTGACAATTGCCAGTTGTCTCATGGGCTGGAATGGGATTGTGGATTTCTCCCTCCTTGCTATGATTTGGTGTGCCTTGGAATTGTAGATGCTGTTGTGTGACTGTTAGGTGTTTATGTGGGCAGCTGCCCTGCTGTGTCCAAAGGATGTTTTGTTGTAGTCACCCACTGTCTCAGGCTGTTACACTTTGTCCTCCACCTCTTCTGTAATGATCCCTTAGCCTTAAGAGATGGGGGTGCATTATATATGTTTCCTTATATATGTGCTTAGTAGATCTGAGCATTCTATAGTCTCCTATTTTCTGCAGTTTAGCCAGTTGTGTCTGTATTGTCATCTATTTCAATTGGAAGTTTCTCAGATAGTGAAGTACACTGATCAGTGGATAGAACATAAGTCATTAGGAGTCAATTTAATACTATGTCCACCGAGCAGCATAATAGCAGTAGGCTCTCCCGTAGGGCTTGTGACCTACTTAGCCACAGGTTCTTAGCCAGCTAGTGTTGCCAGGTATGTTCCATCCTGTAGAGAGTGATTTAGATTGAATAAAAAAGTGGTTGGTTCTCGCCATGTTTGTGCCACTATTAAACTAGGAAGCCTGTAGTTTTGTAGCTTGAAGGGTTCATAGCTGGGTATGACTAATAACTTTTCTCCTCCAGTAAGTTCCATAGTACCTTCTGAACTATGAAAGCTAACTAATCACTAGGACAAAGCTTCCAGGTTTGTATCAACTTGATTTTTGCCATGTTCTATGATTCAAACATAAGAATACTGAAGCACGTGCTGTCTTCAGCAATACCATCTGGAAGGTAACCAAAAGCAGTAGTAGTCCCCTAGAGTATTTGGGACTTCAGTGGCCAACCATGTCCATAGAATCAACTCATATCTGGCAGTGGATTTTTTGTTAACCTCTGATGTCTAGGAGGAGTACTGTTGTCCTGTTAACATGGAAACTCGATTTTAGCTTGTGTGTATGTGTGTGTATGTGTGTATTTATGTGTGTGTATGTATATGTGTGTATATGTATGTGTGTGTATGTATATGTGTATGTGTGTATGTATGTGTTGGGGGGTAGATTTAGGGGAGCTTCTAAAGTAGTAGCTTTCTTTTTTCCCTTGCTCTGTTATGTCCTCTACCTTACTCTCCACTTCCTTACCCTGATTTAACCCTTCCTATTCCATGATTTCTTCATACCAGTGCAGCCTGTCTCCTTTCACCTTAGTACTTTCCAGATCTTCCTGAGTATTGCAAGTGAAATACACATACCTGAAGATTTAAAACTAACATCCACTGATGAGAGAAAACAGGACATTTGACTTCCGGGTTCTGGGTTACCTTACTCAGAATGGTTGTTTCTGCTTTGTCCATTTATTTTCCTGTGGATTTTATAATTCTATTTTCTTAGTAAGTCATAATCTGTTGTGAAAATGTGTTATCAGTTGGTGGACATCTACTTCCTTTCCATGTCTTGGCTATTGTGAATACAGCAGCAGTAAAGATCAGTGAGTAGGTATCTCTACAGTGGGATAGGATAGTGAGTGGGTGTGCAGGGAAGAGTTTCTGGTAAAGGCGCTGTGGACAGAAGGATGATCACCGTGAATGAGCTCACTGGGAACAATGGATGGGGTTGGGGTTCTGAGGAAGACAGTGTGAAACACCTGCAGACCCATGTTCCCATCTGGGAGACTTCAGAAACTACGTGTTCCTTCCCACCTGTGTTTCTCCCAAGTCCCCAGCTCTCAGGTAGTTTTAATCCAATAATGTGAGCTCCTGAGGTACACCAGGTGCATTGTGGGTACTCAGTAAACACAACTCTCTTACTTTGCTTAGGGCAATGCAATAGAAAGCAGTGTCTAAGCCAGGCAGTGGTGGTGCACCCTTTTAATCCCAGCACTTGGGAGGCAGAGGCAGGCAGATTTCTGAGTTCAAGGCCAGCCTGGTCTACAGAGTGAGTTCCAGGACAGCCAGGGCTACACAGAGAAACCCTGTCTCGAAAAACCAAAAAAAAAAAGAAAGCAGTGTCTAAAAGGCTCAAGAACCAGGGCACTAGTACTAAGCCTTGTTCAGGAAGTGTGCTACAGGTGCTGGGAGGAACAGGCCTGGGGACCATAAAAACCTGCCAGTGGCTAGAAGTCATGAGCTAACATAGGAATAGGCTTTTCCAATCTAGTAAAGACACAACAGCCAGTAGGGGGCTTGAAGTAATTTTTAGTT
Organism: Hylomyscus alleni; assembly: GCA_019843855.1. Lineage (NCBI taxonomy): Eukaryota > Metazoa > Chordata > Mammalia > Rodentia > Muridae > Hylomyscus > Hylomyscus alleni. Next base: position 5,029 of record JADRCC010575297.1, read on the forward strand.
TAAAAAACAAAAACAGCTTTCCAAGGGGGACAAAGTGAACCGCAGGTTAGAAGAAAGTTGGGTGGGGGCTTATCATAAGCTCTTATTCCAAAGCCCAGAAATGAGAACTGAGCTTTCCCAGGGACTGACTGGATCATCAGAGGCACTCCTTGGTGGGGTGGGCAGAGCTACCCTTGATCAATGGCATGGTCTACATGGGCTCTCAGGCAACCACCATGTGGTCACTGACATGATTAACGCTATTTTTCTTGGGGGACATTAAATTAAGGAATGACACAGGAAGCCACGACAGTGGGTTATTCGGTTGGATTCTGAATCACAATCAGGAAATAGTCTTTATCTGAAAAAGAGAAAAACAGAAAAACAAATCACTACATGTAAACCAGAAGACTAACAGTAATCACTAACCATGCAATGCAGGGGAAGAAAGCTTCCAGAAGAGCACCTGTGGCAGGCTGCTCTCCACGGCTGGGAACAAGAGATAACCTAGAAGTTCCTACTGTCTCCTGCCAAGTGGCTGATGGGAAGTGATCAGCCCTGATATATACTGATATATACTCTCAATTCCAAATTCATTATGGATTTTAGATGCAGGTACTCTGTTCATCAAGCATGTCAACTGAAGTTGTGCAGCATATTTTAGCATATTTAGCATACTTGTGGGCTTGTGCCTGGATGCTCTGATCTTGATGAGAAGGAGAGAGTCTGCAGGTATACAGGAACTGCCCTTAAGTTCTGGCATCACCTGTATCTCTATGCCAGGATTAGCTCTGTCATGGCACTTTTCAGGTTTCTCAGGTGGCACCTCAACAAACCCCAAAATCAGTCTAGATGGGTGCTAGTGGGCTACTATTTTATTAATAAACCATGACAACTAACTAATACAAGTGACTACAGTTTCATAGCTAAGCAATTTGCACCCATAATTAACAAGCTAAAAGCAAAAATATACCTACCCAACAAAAAATTCTAAATCCTGCAATATTACATGAAGTACCTGTAAAAGGCAGTGTTTTATGGTCATACGTTTAAAATTCTGCTCTCTGTGCTCATGTACCTGCTGAAGCAGGCAGGTAGAGTCAGAAGAATGGTTTTTGGAGGAGCTTTTGAAAGCTGCCTACCATGTAGAACCCAAGACTCAAGCTCGGGTTTGGCAACAAGAGCCATCTAGACAGCCGGGATGTGGCAGTAAGGTTGCTTTGCCTTACATCAGTGAGGTCAGTAAGTCAAACTATGTTACATACCTTAATCTGTTAAAATATGAAGCACTAAACTTCTAAGGAGCCACCAGCAGTCCATTTCTGTAAGAAGAGACTGGACCTCTTCCTTCTAGGCCAGGTCAGTCCAGTCTACCCATACTGCATGGTGGGACCATGCTGGGACTGCCCTGCAGCAAGCCTCAGGCAGTCCAGCCCTACTCACAGATGTTCTGGCCCCAAACCCAGCATTTCTGTATTGACCACATAAAACTGGGTACATAAAAGTATGTAGTTCTGTATTACTGATGTTCATCTAAAACACTATGTCCCGGGGCTGGGGAGACACCTCAGCTACTGGGTAAGAGCACTTGCGGCTTCTGCAGACCCCGCAGTTAGTTCCTACCACTCAGCTGGCAGCGCCTACTGCTCTGTCCCTCCAGCTTCAGGGGGACCTGGCGCCCTTTCCTGACCCCTGCTGGTACGGCATGGACATGCATATTCCCAGGCACAAATGCATGGAGGTGTAGACACTATGTCCCGCATCCTCAACCCCAACCCTCTACTGAACCACCCTAATGTGAAACAGGAAATCTCTCCCATGGGAGGAAATTAAAGCCATCTGGGAACTAGCATGGTGGCACATGTTTCTGATCCCAATATCTGAGTAGCAGTATCTGAGTTCAAGGCCAGCTTGGTCTACAAAGTAAGTTCTAGAACAACTTGGGCTATGTAGAGAAACCTTATCTCAAAATAGCAAAAGCCATCTGTTAAATATATTTGTTAAATACTGTGCTTACAAGTCCCTGTCCTTACACTACTGTGGAAAACAGAAAACAGTGGAAATGTAGCTAAGTAGCTGGTTGGCAAGGCAGTAAAGAATCAAAGGCTTGTCCAGTGGGGGGATGGCATGTGAGAAAGCCCCAGGAAGGGGACTGTAGCAGTGTGGTGGCCTCAAGAAACAGCACTGTTTATGGCCACTGCAACATGCCACACAACCTTCAACATGCCACACAACCTTCAACATGCCACACAACCTTCAGCATACCTACAGTATGAATGAGAGATACCGGACCACCAGCCAGGTCGAGTGCCAGCATGTACACTCCCTGCAGACTTTTCCATATGCTGTCCATGTGAGGTTCTGGCTCCTCATTTCCACTGATAAGACTGGAGCTACTTAGCCTGTGAGCCCCAACTCAAGCACCAACAATCCTCAGAGACTCTGTTTTTGTTTGTTTGTTTTCGAAACAGGGTTTCTCTGTGTAGCCCTGGCTGTCCTGGAACTCACTCTGTAGACCAGGCTGGCCTTGAACTCAGAAATCCACCTGCCTCTGCTTCCTAAGTGCTGAGATTAAAGGCGTGCGCCACCACCACCCGGCCCTCAGAGACTTCGAATATCCATGGTTTTCGAGGACAAATTGGAGGTGCTATCACACTTCTGGAGCTTTAGGTGACACTGTCTACTAAGTGTTTGTCTCTGTGGCACCATGTCATCTTTCCTTCACACAGAGTTTCTAGGTCTGTCACTGGGCACCTCAAGTCTGCACTGACATAACCACCAAGTGGAGAGATGATTCCCAATCCTAGTTTTACAGAAACAGATCTGCCCTCCATTGTCCCACAGCAGGAAGTTGGGGTAGGGGTGGACTTTTCATTAAAATTTGACTGTACAGTTTAGCTCTATGTTCTTACATATTCTTCCCAATGGTGTATACCCCAGAGGATCACAGCAGCACAGACCTCTACCTGATGTTTTATAGATGTGCATCAGCTGGCATACATAAATCAAGCATACATAAATGCACTGACAGTTCTTTTGTGAGTGACTCAGGTCTCCTTCCCATCTTCTAGCCAGGCAGACTGGGCTGGAGCAAGAGGAGGCCTGGGAACAGAAACCACACTGGCCTGCTGCTGGGACTGGCTGGTGCCCCCAACAGGGTTTGTGTAGCTCTAATTGTCCTAGAAACCACTTTACACCAGGCTGGCCTTGAACTCAGAGATCTCCCTACCTCTGCCTCCTGAGTGCTGGGATTAAAAGCGTGTGTTACCGTGCCTAGAGTACTGCCTGCCACAGGATCAGAGCCACACAGCTGAGTCTGGGGTCTGAGGCACCGTCTAAGTTGGATCCAGTTTTTATACCTTCCTTAGTTAACCTGTTCTGCAAACTAAGGCACCATTCATTATATAAGAACTCATGCATGTCCAGCCACGGCTTGACAGAATGACAAGGAGCGGTAACCACAGAGAAGTCCTGTAGAATCTGCCACTCTAGTCTGTGAGTGTTGAGTTAGAGGAGGCAGAGCAGGAGGCACCCCCATGCCTCCCGTCTGTAGCTCCCATCCTTGTGGGCTCCTCCCAATGTGAGCATCTCGTTGTTACACTGAGAATGATCCAAAGGCCTAACACAGGCACGCGTGTACGACCCAGCCAAGCTCACTCATGACTCAGAACAGCCACCTGCGCCAGTGGTGGGGAGAAGCTGGCTACATGGTTGGAGACGGGACTACAAATTCTTTTTCATATAGAAATCGCTTTTCCTGGGGTTGGGGATTTAGCTCAGTGGTAGATGCTTGCCTAGCAAGCGCAAGGCCCTGGGTTCGGTCCTCAGTCTGAAGAAAAAAAAAAAAAAAAAAAGAAATCGCTTTTCTACCCTTCTGACTCATATTTTCCTGGCTCCAACATTCCTTTTTCTGAGAAATCTTTGTTGACTGCCCAGGCAGAACTGATCAACATGTCCATGTCCCGGTTCTTATGAGAATCACCAGCATTACTGTCTGTGTTTTCCTTCCTCATGGAGTCACAATTCCTCTATGAGGCTTGCTGAAGATCACTGGTGGATGCCACCCGGGGTTGTGACTGGGCAGTGAAGCAAGTTGACTCTTTACACTCACTAGGCCTACCTTGAACCTGTGGATACATTACTGTGCCACACTTTCCTGATAAGCCACAGAGAACCTGCTACAGGTTCAGAAACTAAATGTGAAGGTGCAAGAACCTTTACCTGGTGCCACCATAATTTCATTTTTCTTGGAGCGAATTCGAAGGAAGGTTAGGTCATTCTGGGGGTCAATCTCACGCACAGTGCTCCGCGCCTTCAAGATGAAGTTGTGCATGAGGTTGGCATACTGTGTAGTGGTGGGATTGTCCATTGTGCTCTTGATGGGAATGCCTGTGGGAAGGACAAATCGAAACCAAACAGAAAAGAGGTTGGGAGCTAGAGAGATAGATGGCTCAGTTGGGTTAAGAGCACTGGTTATTGTTCCAGAGGTCCTGAGTTCAATTCCCAGAAACCACATGGTGGCTCTCAACCATCTATAATGAGATCTGATGCCCTCTTTTGTCATACATATGTACAGGAAAACAGAACACGCACATACACAAATAGGTCAATCTTTTAAAAAGAAAAGAGGTTGAAAAGGAGATCTGCTTATGCTGAGACACACCAAACATAACCCATTACTGTTCTTGGTGAGGCTGGCTGAGCTGTAAGCATGCATGCACATGAAGACGCTTCTCTACCCCAGTGTGTTTCTATGAAGTGTGTTGCTGTCTTTAAAACAGCCCAGTAAGAGGTTGGAAGTGTAGCTCAGTGGTAAAGTGAGTTTTTCTGTGTAGTCTGAGACCTGGGTCCAGTACCTAGCCCAACATAACTGAGATGGTTTGTATATGCTTGGACCAAGGAGCAGCAATATTAGGAGGTGTGGCTTTGTTGGAGTATGTGTGCCACTGTGGGTCTGGGCTTTATTTAAGACTCTCACACTGGCCTGGAAGCCAGTCTTTTCATAGTAGCCTTCAGATGAAAATGTAAAACTCTCAGCTTCTCCTGCACCATGTCTGCCTGGATGCTGCCAGGTTCCCACCTTGATAATGGACTGAACCATGTTGTCTTTATAAGAGTTGCCTTGGTCATGGTGTCTGCTCACAGCAGTAAAACCCTAAGACAGAAGTGGTACCAGGAGTGGGATATTGCCTGTGATAGGCTTGACAGTGCTTTTGTTTGTTGGATTTGGGGACTTTGGATTTGGAAAACAGTGGAATGCTTTAAAGGGGGTTTAATGGGCCATCCTAGTAGGAATATGGAAGACTTTGTTGTTGAGGGTGATTTGAACCATGTAGATCTGGCCCAAGAGATTTTAGTGGAGAATAATTTCAGTATGTGGCCTAGAGACTGTTTTTGTGGTATTTTGGTGAAGAATGTGGCTGCTTTTTGCCCTTGTCTGAAGAGTCCACCTGAGGCTAAGGTAAAGAGATTTATACTAATTGCACTGACAAAGGAAGTATCAAAAAAGTTCAACAGTGACTTTTTTCTCTGGTCTAGTCTTTTTTTTTTGTTTTGTTTTGTTTTTTTCAAGACAGGGTTTCTCTGTGTAGCCCTGGCTATCCTGGAACACACTGTAGAACAGGCTGGCTTCAAACTCAGAGATCTGCCTGCCTCTGCCTCCCAAGTGCTGGGATTAAAGGCATGTGCCACCACTGCCCAGCTTTTGATTTAGTCTTATGAAGAATGTTTTTATGAAAAGGAACAAGCTGAGAAAGGAAAAATACAAATATATGGTTCCAAGTATTAAAGGGGCACCAGGAAATAGAATGGAGCTGAATCCTGTGTTCTAGGAGACAGCAGATTAAGGGAGTGGGACTTTGGAGCAAGATCCCACCCAGACAAATTTAAGGTCCAAGCATGGTGGTGCACATCTTTAATCCCAGGAGACAAAGGCAAGCCAATCTAAACGTGGTGGACCACACCTTTAATCCCAGCATTTAGCAGACAGGCATGCAGAATCTCTGAGTTCAAAGTCAGTCTACAGAGCAAATTCCAGGATAACCAAGCTTATGTAGAGAGTAAATTCATTGAAAACAAAAAGCTGGTTAAAATAGAACAAGGGGGCCATGTTCCATCCCCTGTAAGCAGCAGAACTTGGCAGCTTCAGCCATGTGGCTCTGGCTTTAGAGTCAAGAACAGAAGGGGTTACTGGGACAATTGATGCTGGAGCTAAGAAATTAGTGGTGATTAAGAGATCAGCATCACTGAAGTGAAATTTGGGAAGTGTTTTCTGAGAGCACAAAGAAGCTCTGTTCCAGAGATAGCCAGGGTTAGACCTTGTGTTGCAGCTAGACTTGGTAATGTGAGACTCACCCAGGTGGTACTGGATTTGAAAGCATGAAGAGGTCATGCAAAGGAATTGAGGCCTGGCATCATGAAGAGAGCCTATGAGAGGCTCTTGGTGAAGCCTAGTTGCAATTGAAGACCCCAGTGTATTGATAATGCCAGTACCATGGGATGATCACCAAAAACAGCAGCAGCAGAGTGGAGTCATCTAAAGTCTAGAGTGCCACCAAGGGCAGAGCTGGAGAAGTGACACAAGCCCTTTGGAGGAGTCCAGAAGATCATGTGTGGATCCCAGACATTGGAATGGGAAGCTGTAAAGTCGATGTTGCCTTGGAGACTCCAAGATGTTAGAGATGTCAGAGCAGTGAGAACCTACAGGAGAAAGCTGCTAACAAGGAGTGAAACCAGCCCAAGAGAATGAAGTTTGTTGCTGCTCAATGCCAGACCTGCCAACTGCAGTCAACAAGGATGAAAGAAGTTGGAGATCTGAAGACTGCTTTGACATCTGACATGGAGAAGTGGAGTTTGGAATTTGCCCAGCTGGTTTTCTGTCTTACTTTGGTCCAGTATTTTTGACTTTATATGGGATTACAGTTAAGAGATTGCTTGAATCTCAGAAGAGACTTTGAACTTTTAACATTGTTGAGACTGTTATAAACTATGGGAACTTTTGAAGTTGGATTAGATGTATTTTGCATTATGCTATGTTCAGGTATTGTTCATGTTTGGACAAGCCTATGGGGCCCAGGGAATGGAATGTGATAGTTTGTATATGCTTGGTACTATTGGAGTAGTGGCCTTGATGGGGTAAGTGTGTCACTGTGGGTGTGGGCTTTAAGACCCTCGCTGCCTTCTCATAGCAGCCTTCATATGAAGATGTACAACTCTCAGCTTCTCCTGCTCCATGCCTGCCTGGATGTTGCCATGCATCCTTGATGATAATTGACTGAACCTCTGAACCTGTCAGCCAGTCCAATTAAATGTTGTCTAAGAGTTGCCTTGGTCATGGTGTCTGTCCACAGCAGTAAAACCCTAAGATAACAACAATCCATAAAAAGAGCCCATGGGTAAGAGAGTCCATACGTTCATCATCCCCCTATTGCTGGGTGCTTAGGCTAGGGTTTTACTGGTATAATTAACCAGCCAATGACTATCATTGTGTATTAAGTCTCTCTTTTTGAAGCTTAATGAACCATTAAATGAAGAGCATTCGCCCTTCAACTGGGTGTCCTACTGTCATCACTGGTGCCTGCTGTCATGATGGTGAGGGATGCGGCTTGAGCCACAGGTGCCTGTTAATTGGCTATGACCTGTCAGAAGGCTCCATCCAAGAGAAGTCTGCACACTTGTGAAAAATGTGTTACAGGTGAGTCTTCACATCCAAGTGGCTAGACATGGGCCCTGTGAATCTGGCCAACAGTGGACAAACAGCTTAGAGATTAGTCAAAGGCAGCTGTCTAAGCTTATTTTACTAGGCACCAGAAAAACGTCAAGCAGCTGGGCAGGAGAATGAAGGCACAGGAATGGGCTGCAGTGGTCATTTGTCTTTAAAGGACTGATGCTGGGGCCTCAATGCTGCTATTGGGTCCTAGATGGCAAAAGCATGCAGCCCTGAACCCTGTGAGGCCTCTCTACAGCTGTACTCTTCTGAGGGCGGCAGTGTGACTGATGCCTGCTATAATCTGTACACAATGGGATGGGCCTAAAGGAAGAGCCCTCCCATCTGATGACATCCCAGTACTGTACCATGCAGTTTTTCTTTAGTTACAACCCCAGCACCACACTACTAGGAAAATAGACATTTATCCATCTCACACTAGACTATAAATTCCCTGGGTGCAGGACCTAATTTGCTCACTAGCATCTATGGCTACATGTGAAGCAGCTACTGATGAGGTGTCTGAGTTACTACTGGAGAGTTACTCACCTTCAGATAAGAGAATGAGTTCATTTATATGTCAAGTAGGCAAATGTTAAGGTGCCAGCAAACTTAACCATTCAGCAGCTCACTCTAAAAAAGAGGAGGTAAGGGAGCAGGAAGCAAAACCTTGGAAGATTTTTAAACAAGGACAAAATTAAGAAGGATGACAGAAGTGGGGGCCTCATAGATGCCTACTACTATTGGGCAACCTAACTTAGTTCAAACCCTTTTCTTTACAAATACTGTGTAGCTTGCAGAATTACATAGTTACTGGGGAGGCACATTTTGGAAGCCTTGTTTAGTCAGGTGTTCTCTGAACTAGTCCCTTCAATGGGGCTAGCGGGTAGAGCATTCGCCCAGTATGTACAAGCAAGGAGTCTAACCCCCAGCTACTGCTACCACGTACACATTCTGTACTAACCTAAGTGTGCTAGAAGCAATGGAGAGCCAGATACTTTGTTGAGAGAGTAGAGGCTGCACAGTCCTATGAGGGTACATCCTTAGCTACCTCCCCCCTTGGTTTTTGGAGCCCAGGATCTCATGCATGCTGTCCTTGAACTCACTATGTAGCTGAGGATTTTTTTTTTTTAAAGATTTATTTATTTATTATATGTAAGTACACTGTAGCTGTCTTCAGACACACCAGAAGAGGGCGTCAGATCTCATTACAGGTGGTTGTGAGCCACCATGTGGTTGCTGGGATTTGAACTCATGACCTTCTGAAGAGCAGTTGGTGCTCTTCCCCACTGAGCCATCTCACCAGCCCCGAGGATTTTTTTAAAGCCCAGTTCTTGGGCCTCTGTCTCCCAAGTGCTGGATTACAGGCTAGGGCCACCACGCCAGGTAGCTACTTGATCTCTCTGAATCTCAATTTCCTTGTGGTAAAATGGGTTATGGTAAAAAAATAAATAAAAAATTAAACCCTCTCTTTGAACCAGGGTCTCATTATGTAGCCTTGGCTGACCTCACGATATAGACCAGAATAGCTTGGAATTTACCATGGCCCTCCTGAGTAGTGACACTGTAGGTTCAGTGCTACATAAAGCCTTAGCTGCTGTTCTCTTTTTAAAAATATTTATGTATATGTATGCTTTCCTAAGGGGGGACAGCAGTGCATGTAGCAGCCCGTGGAGGTTAGAAGGGGGATCAAATCCCATAGAACTAGAGATACAGGTAGTTGTAAATAGCTCTAGAGCTTAGCTTCTTCAAAGGGGAGACTCTAAGAAAGTCGTGGAAGGCGGACTGGCAACAGTAGAAAGCACATTCTAAGTAGAAGTAAAAACCTGAACTGAGGTCAGAGAATAGCCTTCAGTGGAGAAGACTGACAGCTTCAGCCATCTCAGGCACCCGTCTCCTTGGACTGCTCATGCCCACAAGCTGAGTTTGCAGCCTCGGCACACTGGGGTCTGATGCCCAGTCTATCAGCTAGGTGTCTGTCTGTATATCAGATCAGGGGCCAGAAGCAGGGCCTACGTAGTTCAACGGGAGCTTTATCACCTCTCTCTGCTGTCTCTTGGATAGGCTCATGGATACGTCAGCACCTGCCTCTTACCAGCCATGTAAGTAAGCTCACTGCCCAGAGACAGAAATGAACGCACCTGGAGAATCAGCCACACAAAAAGCAGAATCACCACAAATGAATGCTCAATATCCATACGGTGAGCACATGAGGAGGAGGAGCAACATAAATAGATTAGTCAGCAAAGTTTGTAACCCTAGCCAGGACACTCAGGAAGGAGGAGTGCCATCAACTCTAGGCCACCCTGGTTGGACTACATAGTGAGACCCTCTCTCAAAAATACTAAAAAAATTAAAAAAAAAATTGTACTGACACTTTAATCTTTTGCTTAAAGGGGCTCAAGGAACAGTTCACTGATAAAATGCTTGCTTTGTTCACGCAAGGCCTGCGTTCAATTCTCAGCACTTAAAAAAAAGGGTTTTTTTGCTTATGTGCAATCTGCAAAACAAAACCTTCAAGGTAGACTTTTAAAAATGAGCAACAATAATCGGGTGTGATTGAAATCACCATTTTTCTGTTCTTGTTTTTTGAAGAGGGCTCTTTCTACATAGCCCTGCTTGTCATGGAACTATGCAGACCAGACCAGCCTCAAACTCAAGAAATCCACCTGCCTGTGCCTCTAAAGTGCTGGAATTAAGGGCATTCAGCACTATTCCTGGTTTTGATGGTGCACACTTTAATTCCATCACCCCTAAGGCAAAGGGATCTTTTGAGTTTGAGGACAATCTGATCTACATAGCGAGACCTTATCTCAAAAACAAAAGGGTTTTTGTTTTGTTTTGTTTTGTTTTGTTTTTTTCTGAGACAGGGTTTCTCTGTATAGCCCTGGCTGTCCTGGAACTCACTGTGTAGACCAGGCTGGCCTCAAACTCAGAAATCTGCCTGCACCTGCCTCCCAAGTGCTGAGACTAAAGGCATGCGCCACCACTGCCCGGCCAAAAACAAAAGTCTTAACAACTCTGATTATCGCATGAGAAATAAGTTAGATGATCACAAGGATTGAAAAACACAGATTACTGGACAGCTATGATTTTTCAGGGCAGTGGAATTGAGAACAAACTTCATATTTACTAAGTTTCTAAGGTGGTGCATGCCTTTAGCTCCAGCACACAAGAGGCAGAAGGAGGAGGATCGTAAGTTCCAGGATAGCTTAGGTTACACAGCAAGACCCTGCCTCAAAAAAGGAAGGAAAAGAAATCAAAAGAACTTTGGAAATGTTCAGGGCTCATTAGAATTGAGGAAGGACAATGCATGTGGTGTGGCCTGTTTTCTGGAGACCTGCCTGGGTGCTGGATGGACTATGGCCTACCTTCTGTGTTCACCACGATGATGCCCTGCACTCCTTTCTGGCTCTGAAGCCTCTTGAGAGTTTCCTCCACCTCTGCCTGCCAGAAAAGGAGACCAAGATTAGGAGTCAGTAGGCAGACTGCATTAACTTCTTCAGATCCTGGCCCATGAATGACATTCATCTAAAGGCAAGTAACACCCAGGCACTTGGCAATGCTCCAAAGCTGCGCAAGGTCAGGCCCCGAGTGCTCCTTAGGCCACCACTGGCAGTCCCAGCATGAGGAGCACTGCTTCCCGCCCTACACCAGACACTTATCCCCTCCCTGCCAATCAGCTATTTGAGACCAGAATATAAACACCATTCCCTGGAGTACAGACACACCCATGACCCATGACACATGCAGCACAGTATTCTGATGAACTGTAAAAAACAAAAACAAAAATCCTAAGTAGTAGCTTTTAACAGGAAGGAGGCACTTCTTTGTAGGTTAAACATCAAAAATGAAATATTTCAAAGGGAGCAAAATGACCCCATAAGGATAGACCCAGTGACTTAAAAAGCTGTCACCCTAGACACAGTGACACTTGGTATATAGGGACAGGAACTATGTCTCAGGAGGAGTTTTGGTCATCCAGAAACTGCTCAAGGTGGAATGTCCTAACACACAAGAACCTGTCAACTGAGCAGATAATGAGACGCTGGACTCTCCCTCTGTCATGCATGCTTCCACATAGCCTTGGCTTTCCTGGAACTAACTCTGTAGACCAGGCTGGACTGAAAGATGTGTCCTATCACACCTGGTCCTCCTTACCCCTTTGAAAAACAAACTTACAAAGCTGCTTTTCTGAAACCAAATACTTTTCTAGACCACTTGAGACATCATTTCTTCAAGACCTAGTCTGTGACTCTGTGAGACATACGTCAGATCCCGTGTCTAGCCACTCAGTCTCTTAGAGTGGCCATAAACAGAAGCCTAGCTGACCTTCCTCTCCTATGGCTGGAGCCTGGTTTTAGAGTGTGCTTAGTCTCAGGGTGCCCCTCTAGAGGCTTGGAATCTAGTCAAAAGCGCCTCAAACGTAGAGTCAGGACAGGCATTTAGATCTCTGTGAGATCAAGGCCAGTGTCTACAGAGTCAAGGCAGGTCAGGATGTGTTGGAAGATTTCCTGGCCTGCTGAGGCATGGAACAATTAGAGAAGGTGCACTTGAGGCTCAAGGCAAGGGGCTGAAGATTCTATTGACGTTGGTAGGAGGAATAGAGAGGCTTGTGGATGAGAACTGATGTCTTATGTGTATATTTCAGCAGTTATTTCTGTTAGCTTGTGGCTTTGTTTCCCACAGTACTTTAGTCTTTTGACTCTAATTAGGGATGGACTAGATCCTAGACATGAGAGAGAAACAGCATCCAGGATGCTAGCAGTCCCAGAGCAGGTCACCATACACCACCACAGTGGAGGTGTGCCAGGCAGTGCCAGCTGGAGAGCAGTCCCCCTCCGGCCCCACTCCCCACGCTCCCAAAGACACTGGAGCACCACTGACCCCCAGAGGGTCAGAGACGGAAGCAGTAGGCGGGGAGACAGCAACATGGTACACAAGGCCCGGTGAGTTATGATCCAACCAACACGTTAAGGTCTAAGAAAAAAATGTTTATGGAAAATGAGATTGATAAATGCAGGTGATGAAAGTTAGAGGATGTAAGTGAACTTGGATAGTGGTGATTTAGAAATAAAAAATCCTTCAGATGAAAGATGTTTAAAGTTGGTAAATGCAAATGATAAATATTGGAGGGTCTAAGAAGATGCTTTAATGTATATAAATGCCAGCTATGGAGATATAAGAAATGACTTAAGACATAAAAAAAGGGGAATGTTTCATATTCCTCCTGCATGCTATCGTCATTTCAAATTTCAGAATTTTAACACTGATCAATGGAGTTCTGATAAACTAATGGAACATTGGCAGTTAACAATTCAGCCATAAGCTCAAGATTTTCATTTCCCTTTGGTTGTCTTCTAAATATAAACTTAAAGATGATTATCATGCTAAAAACATCTCTGTTCAATCTGCGTTATCTATAGCTGTAACCTTTAGCTTTTACTAGGTCTCAAACGCATGAGTCTATTCCTGTTGTCTAACTATCTTTCTAAAATATGGATTTCAATACAGTGGTATATCCCTTTGTAAACTAAAGTTCATATAAAGTTTGGGAATCAAGAGTCCTAAGACTTGGACCCACCTGTCACAGATCAAATGGACTCCAGATAAGTCCATCTGGCTGTTCTGATCCAATCCAGTAGGTGGCCCCAAACATAATTATATAAACTAACATATATTATACAAGTTAGAAAGTATATATATTGAGACAAGTATATAATAACTTCATGTTCACATTTGCAAATATATAAATTACCCACATTAAATATAATATTGAATGATTTATATGTTATTATGTATAGTAACTAAATAATATGTATTAAATATTAATTATATGCTTTACAATTATATACATTAACTATAAATACTATGTTATGAATTAATATCCTCAAGGACAGGAAATTATGGAACAATCTCAAGGAGCTCTAAAAAATCAGTTAGAAAAAATTAAAAAAGGAGTTATTATATATTCCTTCACACAATTTTATTTTGAATTTTTTGATCCTGGATGCCAAGGAACTCTCTGCTGCTGAATGTCTGTAGCACCCTACAACTAGGCATACTTATGCCCAGGTGAAATGAAAGGATCCACTTACTGGCAAATGGCAGGGTCCTGATCTGGTATTAATAGGGGGAAGAGGGCACATTTGTGGTTTTTCACACAATGGCTGCCAGAGTGACTGGTGAGACATGCTGACTGTGGTCTTGCTCAGTGCCCGCCAGCAGTGACAGGGAAGCCGTATTGGGCATATGCTCCTGACCCTCCCCGCTGCACCCTTCTGTATGGTCAAGGTCAGGAGTACTCGTGACTTCTAACAATACTCAGCTGCTGGGATTCCCTTGGTCTCTGAATAAAAATGTATTCCAAATTAGTGAATTATACTGCTATGGATCAGGACCTACCTATTTTTTTTTCAAGAAAGAGCACCAATGCTAGATGTGCTTCGTGGACCCTCAGACTTGGAAGAAGATAGGAATGCCTATATCTCATACTGGACAAGCTGCCTTGCCTCAGGCTTTTAGATCTTCAGGACAGAGAACACAAAGACTGTGGAACCTGCCTTTGAAAAATCAACTCCCGGGCAGTGGTGGCACACGCCTTTAATCCCAGCATTTGAGAGGCAGAGGCAGGTGGATTTCTGAGTTTGAGGCCAGCCTGGTCTACAGAGTGAGTTCCAAGACAGCCAGGGCTACACAGAGAAACCCTGTCTTGAGGGGAAAAAAAAGAAAAATCAACCAAATGGAGAAGCTGTTATAATAACTATCTTCTTTCCTTTAATGTGACCAGTTGACTTTTGTCCAACCTCCTTGTGCAGGGCTAACAAATCTAAAGAAGTATTAGTATCATGCCAAATACCATGGAGGTGCCTTTCACTCTGGTCCAGTTATACTGACTCTCATTATACATTTTGCTTCTGACTTTCAGTCCTTGTACCTCATCTCCTGTGACCTGCACTATATCATCTAATGTGTCAATTCTTTGTTCTAGCCCTCTATCCAGATCCTCTTGCATGCATTGGTGGGCATTTGGAGGACTAGTTCTTGACAATTTCAGAGACATACCTGGAAACTGACAGCTGTATGATGATATGTTGCTATGGATAAAAATGGAACAGGTTCTGGGGTTAAGGTAAATGTGAAATCCTGCATTACCCCATCTAACTGTTTACTAATTGGGAATGTTGTAGGCTTTGATAATGACCTTGAGTTCCATCCCTAATAGAGAAAAATTTAACAGGAAAAAAAAAAAAACAACTTTATAAACATTAAAAACTAGGTGTGTATATGTACCAGAAGAGGGCATCAATTCCCGTATAGATGGTTGTGAGCCACCATGTGGTTGCTGGGAATTGAACTCAGGACCTCTGGAAGAGCAGTCAGTGCTCTTAACTGGGGCAGTGGTAGCGCACGCCTTTAAATCCCAGCACTTGGGAGGCAGAGGCAGGAGGATTTCTGAGTTCGAGGCCAGCCTGGTCTCCAGAGTGAGTTCCAGGACAGCCAGGGCTGCACAGAGAAACCCTGTCTCGAAAAACCAAAAACCAAAAACAAAAACAAAAACTAGGTGTGGTAGCACATGCCTTTAATCCCAGCATTTAGGAGGCAGAAGCAGGTGGATCTCTGAGTTCAACACCAGCCTGGTCTACATACTGAGTTCCAGGACAGCCAGAGTTATACAGAAAAACTCTGGGTCAAAAAAATCAAGAAAAATTCCACAAAATAATAAGAAAAATAGCATGTGTCCAATAGAAGATAGAAAACAGAAAACACATCTAAGATAAATTACAAACACCTAAACACCTTTAAAGGCACGAAAACTCAACAATGCAGGACTATTTTAATGCTGACTTCATTAAGGCAAAGCTCTTAAGATCCACCCCCCAACCCCCGGGAAAACCAAACAACAGAGTGTACGAAGCATAAGTACTGCTCCTTTTGCCTCAGAAATGCTTTGGACTACACAGAGAAACCCTGTCTCAAAAAAAAAAAATAAAAACAAACAAGCAAACAAACAAAAAAAGACAACCAAAAATTATAGACCACAGCATTATGACTGAGTTAAGAATTGGAAACAACTTAGATTGTATACTAGGGAAATGGTTTGCCAAATTCTGTTGGAATCATGGCTGGGTGTGGTGGCACACACATGTGATCACAGCACTCTGGGAGCAAAGGCAGTAGATATCTGAGTTCAAGGCTGGTCATACATACACACATGCATAATACATACAAACATATACACACACATACATAATACATAATACACACACACACCACTTTATCAACTATTATATAGTTAACAAGTAATTTATCATAGCTGGGTGATGGTACACACCTTTAATCACAGTATTTGGGGGCAGAGGCAGGCTGATCTCTGTGAGTTTGAAACCAGCCTGGACTACAGAGTGAGTTCCAGAACAGCCAGGGCTACACAGAGAAACTCTGTCTTGAAAAACCAAAAATACATATAATGATCTAACAGTTTGGTTTGGTTAAATGCTTTTAGGCAGTAAGTAAATAAATACCAAACATGGACATCCTGAAGATATACATGTTAAAAGACAGGAAAAGAAGAAATTAGCTATGTGGTAGAGTAAAACTGGACAGAAAGTGTGGATGATTTTATTTAATAGTTCTAATGAGCAGCTTCCACCAACATGAACTATCCTATAGAATAGTGCTATATGGCAGGAGTATCAAAGATAAAGGCAATTACTACCAGCACTGTTTGTAGAAGAAACTGAACTAAATGTGTGTGTCTTAGAATGAAGTACGTTTGGAAAAGTAGGTAGGTGTGTGTACGTGAGTGTTTGGAATGAGTATGAGTGCGTGCTCGTATGACCTGAGCCTCATGAGTCCCGGGGGCTCAGATCCACAGGCTCTTATAATGATAGTTTGGTTTTCTTTTGGGGTATGTGCGTGTGTAAAGACAGGGTCTTACTATGCAGTCCTGACTGACCTGAAACTATGTAGACCAAGCTGGCATCGACTACAGAGAGACCAGCTTGCCTCTGCTTCCCAAGTGCTGGCAGTACAACGCGAGCCACCACATCTGGCAACAGTAGGTATTTCTAAGTGAACGGAGGAATAAATCAATGTGGTATATGTAATCGTGTCTGTAGGTTTGTGCACATGAGTGTAGTGACCTAGAAGGCCAGTAGAGGGTGTTGGTTCCCTGGAACTGGAGTTACAGGCAGTTGTGACCTGGCTAATGTGGGCAGTTCCTCTGAAGAGCAGTATGTGCTCTTAATCGCTAAGGCCTTGCTCCGGTTAGAATAAGCATCTTTATAGTATCATGCATCATAACGCAAACCTTATGGCCAAAATTGCACTAACATCATAAGTATGGTGGCACATTCCCAAAATCTTACTTAGGAGGTAGAGGCAGGAGGATTAGAAGTTCAAAGTCATCCGTGGTTAAATGGCAAGTTGTGCACTATAGAAGGCACACAGAAAACAATAGTTCCATGTGCCAAACATATCAAAAAGGAAGCATACCCAGGTGTCCACAGTAGTTAGCTTAGGGAGAGGGGTAAGAAATGACCTCATGTACTTCCTACAGATTATATACAACCGTGCTACATGAGTTCATTTAGAATGTTCATCTAAATATGTAGCAATCTTATGAATGCAAACAATATAGTCCTGATTATAGAAATCTACCATGTGGCTCACGCCTTTAATCTCAGCACTTGGGAGGCAGAGGCAGGCGGATTTCTGAGTTAGAGGCCAGCCTGGTCTACAGAGTGAGTTCCAGGACAGCCAGGGCTACACAGAGAAACCCTGTCTCAAACAAACAAACAAACAAACAAAAAAGAAATCTACCATGTATAAAAAAAACAGAGCACACACAGACTTATGTAAATTACTCCTGGGGGTGCTGTCTGGAGCACACCTTTAATCCCAGCACTTGGGAGGCAGAGGCAGGCAGATCTTTGTGAATTCTAGGCCAGTTAGGCCTACAGAGGAACTTTCAGATATATATACACATTCTGGTATATAAAGAACTTCTTGGGGGCTGAGAGATGGCTCAGCAGTTAAGAGCGCTGACTGCTCTTCCAGAGGTCCTGAGTTCAATTCCCAGCAACAACATGGTGGCTCACAACCATTTAAAATGGAATCTGATGCCCTCTTCTGGTATGTCTGAAGATAGCTACAGTGTACTCACATACCTTAAATAAATAAAGAAATAAGAAGGAACTCCTTGGTCTACAGAGGGAGTTTCACAAATACAGTCACACATAGACATAGACACACATATAGATACATAGACACAGACAGACAGACAGACACACATACACACACTCTCAAACCTGGTTGTTCCTGAAGGAGACTGAAGCTGGGATTAGAGATGGATGAGAGAGATATTTTTCACTTAG